>JAUZNK010014445.1:0-22593 GCA_035046665.1 Euphysa ruthae | reverse complement strand
ATATATGTATGTATATATATATATGTGTATTTATCAAAAATAACAAAAATAGAAATAGAGTTTTACGGCAAATTCAATAAAATTGGTCTTTAGTCCATTAGAAATTCACCTTCGAAGTGAAAGCGCACGATAACAAAATCCTAGTCATTTCCGGGAAGGCACACAAAGGATTTATAAAACAACTGCCAATTTAAAACGTTTTTGCCGAGGTGGTAATATCATTGAGGCTTATGCATATGGTAATCTTTTGCCAAGGCATTTTTCCATAATTGCGATAATAATTTCCATAATATACAAACATGAGGTATATGTATTTTCATCCTCAAAATTGTCTTTTTCGTCATTTTTTAAATTTAACGTTCTTCGCTAGTATTTAGGTTAGCCTAATAATTTTTTTTTTTGTTTTTATTCCACAATTTAAAGAGTGTTCCAACCCACGTGCGATCTATTCAACATCAACTATTTTTAAATAGTTAATTTGGTGTATAATACATTCAGTAAAATAAGTGCTTCACACCTCATTTGAAAGCCCTAGTTTTCAAGATAATTCGTTTAAGTTTTCAACAAAAATGGTCAAAGAATAGTGGATGCACTTTTATCAATTTTTCAGTGTTATTAATCGTGGTTGTGATCACTTGTGTATCTGGTTACACGTTTCTGTTGAATTATCTAATCAGGATTTTTTTTTTTTTTTTTTTTGCACGCGCAGTTGAAGCTAACAGATGAAAATACTTCGCTTCCACCCGAAACAACTGTGCTAACTAGATATTAGAGCTTCTTCTTCTTGCGACCGCAGTCGAACACTAATTTTTCTGTTGCTTATAAGTTACAGGGTTGTAACTCCTCTGTAGCTCTTACGGTTCTTCTCTAACTGAAGCATTTTTGCTTGCACATTGTCACTTGTAATGGGCTGTTTCAACCAAAAAAACCATATAGAGATATGGACGAATGATTTTAACTATTAAATTTTCTACTGGAAAAACAATGGAAAAGGGAATTTATATGGTTTTAGGCCAGAAAATGTATTCATTTCCCTAGGAAAGTTGATCATATACCTATTTTGTTTAAATTTGTAATAAAATTACCCCAAGAAAGTCATATTTTGCATTATTTTAGTCCAGGAAAGCTTGAAAATTTTAACCACTGGATTTGTACGTCCATACCCGGTTAGTCAAAAAAAAAAATAAATAAAAGAACATTTTCTACTAACTTTTATATGTATATATGTATATATATGCAGTTTTATGATGAAAACACATATTGTAGTTGTCTTAGCAACTACTAAGTTTTGTTCACTTCAATTTAACCTAATCGTTAATTATTCTTGGATTACTAGTCCTGTTAAAACGACAAAAGCTTAATTATAATCACTTCGTTATTTTTATATAATATCGAAGAACCAATCTCTCTATTTTTTCCAGTTGTGCCAATAATCAATATTATTAGCCAGTTTACAATATTGTTTTCTTAACTTAAAAGTGTGTTTATTTAAAACGTATATGCATGTTCGACCACCTTGTGTCAGAACAGACGGTTGACTAATTTGTAATCTGGTAAAGCAAATTACGAGCTGTATCATAGCTAATTAAGTTTAAAAAATGACTTAAAAACCTCTATTGCTATAAAAATGTATTGTATCGCGTTGATATATTGGCTCCAGTAGAATTCCCCCCAGAATATTGCCCCTGGACAATTCCCCCTGGTTAACATTATTTGTTAATCCAATCGTGTTATATTGTTTGTATGCACATAATTCCAAAGATAATTAAGTTTTAGTAGAGTTGAGTTACCCATTTCTAATAACAAAACATTATTTACAATATTATTTTACTAAGTCTTTTATAAGAGGCCACACGCCTGTAATATTTACTTTGAAATTCTCAAAAATTAAATTTCATATTTTATGAAAATACTTTTAAATATTTATTTGTTGATTATAAAGAAGTTTTTATAATATTATTGAGATGCATGTTTTTTGTCCTTTAATGAGTTGCTATGGGTATAATAAAATTCTTTATTTTACTTCAAGAATACTGTAACTTTGGTTGATAAAAAATCAAAACACGCGTTTTTTCATTTAGTAAAAACGTTAGAGTAAAATTATATTTGAACGCATATTTTAATTAATTTTATTCATATATTTCAGTATGATTTTTACTAGGAAACAAACCACAAAAGGTCAGCTCACATAACTGCTAGTATGGAAAGGAAGGGTGATTAATATAATAATAGCACTTAACTCAATCAAATAATTATTATAACATCCTAACCATTTAAGGATTAATAGTTTGAGTTTAACTTATAATTACGCATGTTTAATGCGTATCCAAGGTAACGAGACAGATAGACCACAAATATAAATTAAGCTGCATATTAAAATGATGTATTTATGTGAAATAAGGTATTCATTGAAATAATTAATTCTACAAAAGACACTACGAATGAATTGTGTGGATGTTATGTCAATAAATTAGTAATCAAGTAGTTAGAACAAAGAAAAATGTACTAAAATAAGTTTTATTGTTTGCTTATGATCAATTTTAAACATCATGGGGTTTTATTATCTTGTTTAAGAATGAAGTAAAAAAAAGTTCTGTTATTAATAGCAAGAAGAGTATCAGGTATATCAATTTATATATATTATTAATCTGGATTATTAAAACAAAAGAATTGTCGAACTGTTCCAAGAAGACAAAGGCTAACTTTAAGCTACAAATGAATTAGGCGAAGAAAAAGCTTTATCAATGTAAATAAAGATGGTTTTCGTTGTAGCTTAGTGTTGCCAGTTAAAAAAGAAAGTAAAAAAACTCATAAAGTAAAAACATATTAAAATTTGAAAAAACTTGACTCACTATTTCAATCAATTTTATATTTTTTGATTCGCTAATATCTAAAAGTGATTTGCTAATAACGAATCGCTAATTTGGACCCTGCTAAACGTCACGCTTTGCTAACAACAATCAATAGTTGGGTGTAATGAAACAATCATAACATTAAATAATGCTTAGTTTATTCATTTTCCCACCTAAGACATAATAAGTAACAAAAACACAAAGTTTTAGGTGTATGCAGGTTGTGCGACTGCACACTTGTTCTATGTTACTGGTGTATAGTGCTTGTCGTACGCCACTTTAAAGAAGAAGTACAGAGTTTCGTATGTCAGGAATAATTTTCACAACAAGGCCGGTGTATATATATATATATATATATTTTTTTTTTTTTTGGGGGCATAAATTTTTGGTCTAAAGGTTAAAAATCACCTTTTTCTTTAAACTATTAAAACTACTCGACAAAAATCGAACAGCAAGATGTATGTTTTAAAGGGACAAAATATTTTTTAATGAAAGGTTTACATTTATTTTACCTGTTTGAATATTTTGACACTTTTCGGCCCAAATGATGTCATCAAATTTTACCCAAATTCATGAAAAATAACCTATTATTAGATATATTCAACTTGTATTAGTTTATGGTAAATTATTATTGTAATCAAATCCAATGACTTTAATATTGGTCTGAGTCTCGAATCCTTCAATGAAAATAAAAACAAAGGATAAGAAGGAAATCAGCTATTAATGAAAAGGTAACTAGGTCAGAGGTTGTCTCAGGAAAAAACAAATCAGAGACTTATCACGCATTGTCTCGCTTATTTTAACTTGCGGTGTATTGTGTGAAACCGCAGATGAATAATCGAACCAAATTTGAAATTGCATATATATATATATATATATATATATATATATTTGGGGGTTAGAAAATTATAAACTACTTAAATATAACACTCTTCAGTGAAATTCATAGTACTGTTTTGTAATGTCATTGAGATGGGGAATCTTAAAAATATTATGATAGATCTGGAAAATTACGGTAAGACTGTCAAAATTTAGATTGAAAATGTGGCTTTGTTGCAATAATTACACTAATAGTTACAAATAGGTATTAATAACATTTGATGTTGTTAGAAAGCTATATTTTCGTTGTTTTTGTCTTTTACACCATCTAAATATATTAAATTAAACTCAAGCTAAATAAGGTATAGGAACTGCTGAATTTCGCAAATTAATCTGTTGAATTGAGAATACATTTCCAGGAATCACTGTCGTACCCCTTATTTTTTTGCTGCAAATAATTTTCTGAGCTGTTCACCTGTATGCTGTTTGGCGACCCAACACAACAGGAAGCAGTACAAGATGGTAGCTATATCTAGCTACATACCGAATGAACGGAAAAAAGATAAATTAGTTAAGCCAAAAGAGTGCTCAAAACAAGCTTTCAAAGGAAAAGAGACAACAAAGCCTCCAAAAGTATTTTTTAAATGTTAAAAGAAACTTTATTGCGGCTATATCTTTAATCATATTTATGCTGTCAATTGTATACACACTTTGGAGCTATTCTGGTTTGTTATCCTTATGAGACAGAATGAGATGTAAATCTTAATTGGGTGAATGAAAAGCAGAAAAATCTTTCAGTCACCTATCAGCACAATTGGAATTGTATGATAAACTTTTTAAATCTTTAGATTTTTCAAATTTTCTTTTTTTTTTTTTTTTTTTTTTAATAAATGAATCTTACAATTTTCTTAAAGCAGAATGTATATAATACTGGATCAGCAAGTTATAAGAAAATTAGTTATATTTGGTTAAATTATGGTAAAATATAATGGAAAATGGGCGGTGTATGGGAGAGAATGAGCAGAGCTGTAAAAACAATCCTTTGTGCAATCAAGATAGAGTGATTACCTAATGATGTGTTTATAGAAGCCGAAAACATGGTAGGTAAATGGACGACCATTAACATTTTTTGGGTGATGGCTCTAGGCCTTTGAAACCTAACCATTTTTTGACTTTATTAAAAGAAAAAACAAAAATTCACATTTATTTTTTGCAAAGAATAGTGTGATAAAACAAGTGGAAAATGCAGAACATATGGATTGTGTAATTGAAGAAGATGACATGATGGTTAATAAGGACGGTGGTATCTTTTCAAAGTTTTATTTGTTTCTGTGCCTGTTCCTTTAGTTTAGAGAGCAAGGTATATTAATAGTTCGATTTACATGAGCAAATAAGTTCTCAGCCAACTTTGATAACTATCATAGCAAGTCAGGTTATCAGCCCAAGGGAAATGTTTTGTTAATTAGTAGTTTATTAGTCATGTAGTTTATAGGCTTCAGATAATACCACTCATCAGTCCATACTGTGTTCAAGTTCCAGTGTTAATGCAAATATAATGAAAATTGTTTGAAAATTTTGTTGAAGGCATACGGGTTGTCGTTAAATATGAAGGGGAAAGCTTCCTCGATTATTTAAAAACAATTGATGTAGATCGAGACAAAACACAGAAATGTTTTTGGGCTTATTTATTTTTTATTTACTTTAAAAGCTATTTAGAATTACACTGTTTCTTTAAATATATATTTTATGTTTGACATAGATTTTAGTTTATTTTTTGTTATGTAATCCCTGTTTTTTGTTATTATATAATGTGCATAATTTCATATTAATCATATTAATGTCAGCTACCAGATCGAATACATCAATTTCAAATTTTCAGTATTTAACTACATTCACTTTTTAATATTGGTCTACCATTAATAGTTCAATGAAACTTTGGCAATAGCACTTGTTTATGCTGACCACTTTTTGTCCTTTTAGTGAATTAACATGCCACAGGCACCATTATTCCTTCCACTCTCAGGCGAACCATTACATGGTAGTGGTCTCGAACCTAGGACAAAAAGAGAGCATATAGGGGGCTACATTGATCTTATTAAATCCAAAACTTTTTGTACTTAATTATAAAATAGAGCTTAACTTTTAACTCATATATGTAACTTAGATTTGTTTTTGATCTTAATTTCTCCCCTTTGTATTTTAAATTATTTATAGCAAAATTTATAGCAATTTATAGCAAAAAATGAGACCACTGAATGCATATGTAAAAAAAGTAATTAAATGCACTGTGGAATAGTAAATTATAAACAATTTGATATATGAATTATATATTAATATAATATATAAATTAATATATAAATAAAACGAGTGTAAAAATATGAGACTGATAGTTTTTTTTTATGACAGATTTTTAATATTATGGTTTGTCACCTGCATTTAATGGTCCCATATTTTAGATTTTGGTTTACCCTGACTTATAAAAAGAGGTTGATGAAAAATGCATTGCTATATGTTACAGTACAATTTTTTTTTTTTTTTTTTTTACCATAATGGGGGGAGATTACCGAAAATCAAACTTGTTAGTAGATGATCACCCTCAGTTCTTAGAGATCCCATTTGAGCTTATGTTAAATAATCACTCAGTCATGCAAACATAAACTTATTACACCGAATCGAATGCTTCTCATACGCTGAGTAGGCGATACCTAGATTTGAACCCGGAATCTCACGGTTGGGAGTCAGATCTCTTACGAACTGAGCTATCCGGGTAAAAATATATTAAATTATTTCAATATTTCCTAAATAGATTATATTTATGTTTGGAAGTTATATTATATTGTTTACGAAATAGGAATTGGGACAGATTTTTTTTTAAATTTAAATTTTGTTTCAAGTACAATAAATCAAATTGAAAAAATTAATTCATTGAGTTAGAGCGACCAAAGTTGGACTTTAAATAAAGCTTAAAATATTTGAAAGTTAGCAGTGAAAATTTAGCTCCTGAGTGGTTTTATGCATTATATGTCTTTTATTTATTATAGTTTTTTTCTTTTATGAATAGGGAACACTAATTTTGTTAGAAATTCTCTGTGAAAAAGCAAGTAAATAATCTATTTCATCACCAAAAAGCCACTTAAATTTTTTAAGCCCTAACAATATTTCTTAAAAATATTTATATCCCCATGTAAATTTTATTTTAGTAAAATTTTGTCAAAAATTTTATTAGTTCAGTAGTTTTCATCAAAGAACACATTTTCAATACGTGTCATCAATAAATTTTTAATTTTTCTTTTTTTTATTTCAAAAGCTGCTTTAGACATCAAGTCGAATCATCTTATACTGTTCTTACTTATTCAATAGAATCCTCTAATGATATTTTAGTGAAAATTTTATTTTGTTCTTTTTTTACACATTTTAGGCACGTTCAACAGCTTTCTCAACGCTTGGATCTTCAATTGAAACAAGCGATTGATTGGAAAGAATGGTTTGACATCGAGACACTGCAATCTAGACAGAGGTTTGTTATTGATACTCACAGCAATATTATTTAATTAAAAATTAACCAGTCTCTCGTTTTATGTTTAGTAAAGCTTTAAAATTTTGTCACTAAAATATATCAAATAGGAGTTGTTCTAGGCCTTTCATTAGGTTTTTCTGTATTTGGCTATAGAAGGACTCATAAAAGTTTGTGCCCAAAGTGAAAGTTTTTCAGAGAAAATATAGATTTTCCTCTTTTGTAAAATATTTCATATTAGCGCTCAACATTGCATGATATGTATTGAAGCTAATTCTGCTATGTTTTTGTATGTAATGTGAGAAGTGCAAAGGAAAATTGAATGGGGCTTTACTTATAATTTGGTCTGTTTTAAATCTCAATGATCTACTATGACACATCACTTTGAAATTGTGTCTTATGAGATACAAAGCCATTGAGGTGCTTTTGTATTTCATTATTATGCTTCTATTTTGTTATTACACATAACAGGTATCATCGTTTAATGAGGTTTATCTAAACACCTGAAAATAACCATTAATTATATAAATTTCTATATAACATTGTTATTATAAAAAAAAATATGAAGCTAGATTATCTTAAAGTTTTGGAATCACGCTTGAATAACAGTGTGCTTTTAAATAATGTTTATGTTTATGAAGTTATGTTGAATTAAATACGAAGTTGAACATTTTCAAACTGTAAATTCCAAAATAACCTATTCTTTAAATCTTCTGTTATTTAGCTCTGAGCCCCTTATAACCTCTTGTTTTGAGTCATAGAGTTTTGAGTCCTAAATGTTATTTTTTGGATAAAATTTAATGTTTCAAGCATATTCGCCAGTAAACAATATATGAAAAATTTTTCTTTTGTTTGTGCTTAAAGATATTTTCATTTTAGAATCCGCGATGTTTGTGAACACATCTTATTATCAGGGGAATGCCATTTTGCTCGTAGGACTGAAGAATTTTTGTGGCGTAAAGCTTTTTATGACATTATACAAAAATTAAAGAATGATAAGAAGGTAAATCTTATAAGAGTAATAAATAATTGAAATAAATGGAAAATAATACGAATGTCATTATTTGGTAAACATTTGCTGGAATTGTTTAAAATTTATTATTAAAAAACTTTTAGTAAGGCGGTTTGACAAGTATCCTTTAGAAACTCTAAATAAGGATCTCTCATTTGGTTATCAAATGCTTCACTGATTTTTTTTTTTTTTTTTTTTTTTTTTTTGCAAAGAACTTTATCATTTTAATCCAACAAATTCATGGAGTAAGAGTGGAGAAGAACCAATGGTTTTGAAGTGATAAGAACATTCATTCTTCCAGCATGACAGTACTTTCTTCACAGAACAAGGAACATATCAGAAGCAAAATAAAGTCTTAACTCCACAATATAAAAAGATTACCATAAGCCTGTGACAATGTGAAAGGCAACAGCTCAATTTGGCAAAACTCTAATATTAGGGGCTGGATGCAGGCTTTGTATGTGATTGGTATTGAACCAAGTTGATTTTACTGCCCGGATCTCCTTCCTATAAACAAACCCCTGTGGGGAAACCAACTCTATTTAATCAAAAGTACAGCAATACTGTTTTTTACTGATATTTACTGATGTACTGATATTTGCGGTTAATCTAGCCAAAATAAGTACACAGTAATTAATGGACAACAATCTCCGTTTTGGCAAACAGATATACAGGGATTATTCCAAACACTTTTAGTTGATACCAGTTTTTCAATTGAGATTGAATTTCATTTTCAATCCAGCCCCCCATAGTGAGGCTGGAAAATTTTTTTGATCTCTAGAATGGTTAACACAGCTATATTAGCATATAAAATCAAACTCTTTCACTTCTTTTCAAATCATTTTTCTCTCCAATGCAGTCACACTGCTAAACGGTACCATATTGGATTATCATAAGTAAATGTCAGTTACCACTTCATGCTGTTACATATTATAATCTTGGCAATATCCGATAGAAGATATGATAGTAAATCCATTCTCGCTGATAACAAGTATGGTTTCTGACTCAGCGACCACGTGACTACTGTCATGTATTGATATCATCTTTTTTGTGGTTGCGCCGATATTGAGCTATGATGTCATTCTATTTACCATTTTCTACTTTGGCACATAATGTACGGAAATTGTGTTTATTATTTTTTATTAATCTATTTATAAATAAGTTTTTCCTCCATTATAACTGAACCAAAGTATTTCTAGTTCCAGACAGAACCCACTTCCTTTTCCTTAATATGTACAAAATGATGTGGTGTTTGTTTGGAAGTTTGTCTAAAAAATTAAAAAATGATAAAGATTTGAATTTAGTGAGTTGGTATTCTTTGCTTTTTTGGTAAAATTTACAGCTGTATTCTTTATTTCGTCTCTAGAGAATGTCCATCATTCATTGCAATTTTTATTATTGGATTTAATGGAGGTTTCAAAAAATCAGGGTCTTTAATTTAGTTCATTTAGGTTAATAGCTTTTAAAGATCTGCTATTCACACTTTGTAAATTAGGTCCTCTTGTTATGGAAAAATTTTCACCCATTTAAAATCCATTTAAAAAAAAAAAAACTTCCTCTGCCAAAGTTTGAGAAAGCTTTGTCTCACTAGTATGACAAAAGATAATAATTTGTTTATATATAATAATTATAATATAATATAATTTATATATATTAATTTATTTAATAATTTTTTTGATTTTTAGGCATTAATGAATGACAAGCTTCTAAAATCGATCTATTCGTCACACTTGCAAGGAGCTATCGGATTCTATCACCATCTATTGATTCGTTTACAAAACCGATACAATATCGAACTTCGAGGATTTGTTGACTGGGTTGGCCCGCCTGCTGTTCCTTGTAAGTCAGTTAAATTACTTTTTCAAAAGTTGTTGGACTGATACATTCGATGCTTAGAATTTTTTGTCGATAAACATTTCTGCATTTTCCAGAACAAAAAGTTTTCCTTTGAGACTTTTGTTTTTAAATCAGTCACTTTTTGCAAAACTAAAAGCCACTAATAGGCAGGAAGCAAAAAGAACAGATAAAGATAAAGCAGATCTTACACAGAATGAGAAAGATATTAGTTTATGTTAGACTTACAGGATCAAAATCATAAGGAAAAAAACAGTTATACAAGCGAGTAGTATATGGAAAGAAGTTTGATGAAATTTATGGATCTGTACTTTTTAAGGATGAGCAACAGATGAATGCTTTGTGGTCCTTAAGAAAGTCTCAAGTGAAGGTGTTACTTTTTCACAGAATGAGAAAGATATTAGTTTATGTTAGACTTACAGGATCAAAATCGTAAGGAAAAAAACAGTTATACAAGCGAGTAGTATATGGAAAGAAGCTTGATGAAATTTATGGATCTGTACTTTTTAAGGATGAGCAACAGATGAATGCTTTGTGGTCCTTAAGAAAGTCTCAAGTGAAGGTGTTACTTTTTTCAAATCATCAGAATAGTCTCCATGAAAATACTTATAGAAAAGTGTCAATGAGGCTACATTTCTGCAAAAAGAAAGTTATTTAAGCATTCAAACCAAGATCAGGACCAACAAGGTTGAGTATGCGTTTCTGAACTCAGTCAAGAAATGTAGACAAGATGCTCAGACCCAAAAATGGCAGAAATACTCAGTGTATGGTCAAATGGTAGCATTATAGATATAAGGTACTATAGGGTAGGAGAAAGTGTTGCACTTTTCATTTTAATAATAACAAAAAATTTCCTTAAAAAAAAAACAGTTTAAAAAATATTTGATTTTAAAATAAATTTTTATGCATTTCATTCAAGATTTATATGATATGATGATATAAATTAATTGACTCTTTCCAGAAATGTTCAAAATATGCTGTTTTGATTTTATTTTTATTATTTGTCACAAAAAATAATTGTCTGAAAAGCTTTTTACTAAAATGTTTTATTTCTTAACATTTTGGATAAAATTTTATTCTATAGTTGATTTGATAGTCAAAGTGTGTTGTACTATCAAAGTGATGTTTCGGTCTAATCAGTTTGTTATGGAAAATAACATTTTATATCTGGATGATTTGCTTGGCAAGAATTAGAGGAGAAAGACAAAGATAGAGAAGATGTTATGTAGAGTTATAAATTAATCTTTAAAATAAATTTTCGAAGTTACAATCAGGAAGAATCAATTCAAAAATATGAGATTACTATGAGATGATGATTTAGGTTTTCCGAAAAATGTAAAATAGTATAGAAGAAATGTATAATGATTAGAAATATAATAAATAAATCATGTCTAAATGGTATCTAAATTAAATTGAAATAGTTTTGTTGATATGCTATATAAAAGTTACAAAATGGCATGAAGCGTCTGCATTGTAGCTTCATTTTTATTAATAAAATAGAAGAAATAATTCTGATTGATTGTTAGTTGTCCAGTTTCTAGTGAACAAGAAGTTAGCTCCATAACATGGTTAATTTCAATATAAAATTTTTATTAGGAAGACTGTTTGACTCTCCCCAATTTTATTATAAAAGCCAAAACCACTTGCACATCCCATACAGAACTATATCTTGATTAGGATGGTCTGGAAGTAAATATTCCCAACATGAGGGAGTATATCAGTTAGTTTATACCAATCTTTACTCCGTTTACTTCATCGTGGTATGCTGAAATTGTGGAACGACTGACACCGATTATCCTTTATTCACATCCTTGTTCAAACAGGTAACTGAAATAATATAATCCTCCATTTATATTTAAATGGATCAATTTGTTGTTTACCACACCAGCCAGACCATTTTTTCCAGGCTGACTCAAAATTTGATTGATTGAGAACCTTTCCTTTTAGATTTTTCAGTAAGATCAATAACCCTTTCTGAAATTTTGTTTATTGGTAATATACCCCTGAAACTATCCAACCCACTAATGTAAGTCTCTTGTTTAGGATTAACAGGTGTTCTTGTTTCAATAGGCTCATTAAAAGTTGAGAACTCAGTGTTGTTAACAGAGGTATCATTTTTGACACCTTTTAAAACGAAGGTTAACTGGACCATCCAGGAGTAATTAATATTATCTGCACTAATTTGTCCCTTAATATTTATTCTAAGACTTGGGGGATCATGGAGAAAGTGAGATTGCATTTATGAACTCGTACTTCCAGCTCTTCGACATTGCATTTGTCCAGATACTGTTTGGGTCTGGTCTCCATGACACATAATCTTTGATTCTTTAGGAATCGAATTTGTTGATTTTGAAGGAAACAAAAATTTAGTTTGGCTGGTAGAATAGCTTGAATCGTTGACATTAGATGTCCGATTACTTTTGTTAATTCTAAAATGGATATATTCTTCTTTTTGAGAAGACTGACATTTTTCTATAATATTTGTAATCTTTTTTTGTGGGAGGCATATTTTCATTTTCTTTAAACTTATGATAATTCCTAGAAACTCCATTGATTGAGACATTGTCATTACTGACTGCTCTTGGTCGGTAATGAGGCCCAAATTTTGAACAAGGTGAATTAAAGTATCTCTCCGCATTAGTACCTCCTCCTGGGAGCTTCCCAAAATTAATATATTGTTCAAATAAACAATTATTCTGATTTTTATCCAACTCATAATGGTGATTGGAACTTCAATTATTTTTGTGAATATCCTGGGGGCAGGTGTAAGGTCAAAGCATAAGGCTAAATACTCATATAAATTCCCAGACCATTGAAATTGGGTATACTTTCTGGACCTCACATTTAGTGGAACATAAAAATAAGCGTCCTTCAAATCCAGTTCACAAATGTAATCACCTGGCTTCATCAATTTCTTTTGGGAGTGCAAGCTTAAATTGGTCTTTTCAAAATGACTCCCACAAATCCAACTCAGCTTGAATTGATGTAGCATGTCATTGACTTAAAAATTTAAGAATGTAAAAAATCAAACTTCCAATCTTTGTTTTTAAACGAGACAACAAATTTATGGGAGTTGCAACACAACCCTTGTACAAAAACATGCCATCAGTAGGGAATCTACTTTCCAGTTCATTATTTAAATGGTTACCAAGTGGAGAAGTTATGCAATGCTTAAAATATTCAGACACGGTGTTGTAGGATGATTATCTCTGTGAGCCTGTCTATCTAGGTTTTGCTTCTTGAATATCAACAGATTTGGCAAGATCAAGAGCATAGCATACCAATTTTTATAATTATTTATATTGTTCTTAATTTCCAGAAGCTGTTTTTTGTAAACTTCAATACATTATTAAGATATATCAAAAGATTTTGTCTGTAAAGTTATTGTGATAGCATAAAAATAGTCCATTAGCTATTTCGTTAAAATTAAACTAATGATAAAGGAAAAGTCAGTTATGAGACGCAAGTAAGATGAAGATTTTGACGCAGTATCATGTTTATAAATTTTATTTTCATTAAACCCCATTTCCACTGCATGAAAAACAGGAATGTAATTATCAAAAAAAACAACAAAAAACCGAGTTTTTGAACCCATCTAATTTGGCAAGTATCAATTAACTTGCTTGCCCTGGAGAAAGAAATTTATTTAGACAACTGGAGTGTTGAGAAGATAAGTTAAACAAAACTTGAAATGTATTTACCTGCTTCGATAGATTCTTTGCACGCTTAATTCTACATGTGTTGCCAACAAATAAACTTAATCTATGACAAGCACAGTGTACAAAGATTGTCTTAGGGCGGCTTATTAATTTGAGTAGCAACACCTTTATATGCACCTGCTCCATTGTAGCCCTGACTTTTACAATTTTGAAGATCAAGGCCAAACCCATCCACAGTTGAAGTTATGTTCTGCGCAAGACTGAAACCTGATGTCCCTGTCTTACATTCAACAAACTTCAAAAAATCTTCACATATATCATTATTACAATCAACGTATCTTAAGACAAACAACATTTGTTCAGATTTAGAACAATTGGTAACCTCATCACACAAATTTAGCCTTTTTAATTTTTTTGGATCAAAACGTTTGCAATTGCTTTACCACAAGCATCAGTTTAATTATTTTTGGATGTTTTTGAAATATAAGTGGCATTTTTTGGTGCTTGAAATAGATGATTGGCTAGAACGTTAACACCAGCATCCACACAGAAATTTAAAAGCGCCACAAAATTTCAAACAACAGTTTTCTCTGTTGACATTTCACCAATGTCAGGATGGTACTTACTGTCATTGCGATGGCCTTTTAGACTGAGAAAGCAACTTACTCAGACAATAAGTTGATAATTTATGGAGTTTACAATTGTTTTTGTGGTCTTTAAATAGCCAACAACGATTACCCCAGGTTCTGAACGGTTTCGTAACCAAATTAAAAGAGTAATATTATTTGATATATTTGATACAAACAAAGCAAGACAATATGGAAGACAAGGAAGACAATATGCACCGTCTTCTTGAAAGGAATAATTTAGCCAAGAATGTTGAAACCTAGGAATGCTTGAAAGACCTTTTTATTTCACCAGAACTTAGAACTTGAACGCTTGTTCTGGGCGATTGACATTATTCACCAGATCTAACAAAGTCCCATCGTCTTTACCAGTAACTAGAAGATGACCTTTCTCAAAATAAATTGAAATATCAAAAGAAGAGTCTGTAAAAGACTGGATTATTTAAAGAAATGCTAGGGGAGGAAATATCTACTCCAGAAACTGATACTGGAGACGAAACAGAATTTTATGCACTTGGAATATCTGATACAATTTTAAGTGAATTATGTTCAGAATTAATTTTAGGTTGAACTTTACAATCATGTTCAACAGATAAAATAAATGAGCGTACAGTATTTGTTGATGAGACAGGAATAGTGCAGGGCGGAACACAACCCTTTTTAAAAGGTTTGTTTGATTGGATCTGTTTAACACCTGAAGACAAAAATGGTGGAAAACAACTTTTTTTTTTTTAAATCAACTCGATCAGAATATAAAAATGATTTTTTCACAGTTGGCACAAAATGGTTTGGAAACAAATTGTCTTGCAAAAGAGAGGAAACATTAATGCTGCACCGCACAAAACATTTAAAAAATACGGGTAATAGTTTTGAAACCACGTGGTGTAATACCTGCATTGAATAACTCTGGGTTTTCTTGAACTATATTCAGAATATATGACCTGAATAGGTTTTTTTAATGCAGAAGACAATGCAACTAAACACAAAAAGGAAGCAAATTCTTTGTTTTGGGAGAAAAATTTGAATATATTCTTCAGTCATCTTGATTAATAAACAATGGGCACCTTGAATAGAAGGATGAATTTTCAAATAACTATTGATGTGAGCAGTCGAAGGAGGTTGTAGTTGTTTTGGAACTGTTTTCGAGAAGTGCCGCTGAGTTGTATAAACAGTTGCCATTCTCAAGTGACCTTGATACAAACATTTACTAAACTTTATTACTTAATTTGATGCCATCCTATTGCTAGCCTGTCTATAAATGATTGCATAAAAATTTGTTTACCATAGATAGCACTTTCTAGTTTCAACTAAGGGGTTGTAGTACACTAATAAAATTTTAGAAAATCATTTTTTCAAAAACTATTGTTTCTGCCTATTTAATTATCATAGAATCCGATTCCGAGGTTAGAAATCCCCTAAAACAAACTTAAGTGTCCTAAAACTAACTTTTAAAAATGTGTCTAACAACGGATAAATTAATTTTTACACTAGCAACGGATTATTTATATCTTTGCTTATATTAATATATGTTATTTCAAATAATAACTTATGTTTTTAACCATGAGATCAAAAATAGCATAATTGAAAAATTCTGACTATTTTTATGTCTTGATATTTTTAATTTTTTTTTTTTTTTTTTTTTTTTTTTTTTTTTTTTTTTTTTTTTTTTTTGTTCTTTTCATATTTTTTTTAACTTAAAATAAAATGGGAGGATTAAAAAGAAAACAGACTTCTAGTACAGTGTGTTCAGATACACTAAAATTTTTTCTGTTGCATCAAATGCTTTGATCTGAAACACCGAAAAATGTTGAACCAAAACGTTCAGCGTCTGGCAAAATGTTACAATTTGTTGAAAAAGAAAATAGTGACACTAGTGGTGATGATTTTAGTTTGATTTTGAACTTTTTCTTGCTTTCAGCAGCAATAAGTATTTTAAAGTGTCTTCACCTCATGTGTTGTTGGAAGGTGTGTTGAAGTGTTGCTTGGCTAAATTGAGACTTTGTCAAGAACTAAATATTATGTATATTCCAATTTGTGAATGGGAACACACATTTTTTTTATCACCAACATTTAAAAAACTACCTCAAAACGATTATGATACATTCATAAAAAGAATAAAAACCCTATTCGTAAATGCAGAGTCAATGGAATCTTAAGCGGCATTGATGGGATCGTAAAGCGGCATACTTAAAATGTATTGTCATTGAGCCAACCAACTTTCCATACACCACATTTATTTGTGATGGTGCGTGATAGCAGTTCCGGCAACACTGTTGTCATGTCTCTACTAAACAATACGGTGACAATGTTTCTATTTAAAAAGACAAAAAGGACTTTTAAGTGATGGCAACAAGCTAAGTGGAGAAGGAAGACTCACAGAAAAAGTGATGCACGCACTCCAAAATTGTTATATGGCATGGCAATATTCCAAAATGTTGATAACTAAAAAATCAGCCGCCGCTGTTCTCTTCTAATCTACGGAAAGTGTTGACAATGAAACAAGAAATCACCTGTGTATGAAGGATTTCTGTTGTAGGTACCAGGCTGACAAATTACCTGGAAAATCATCTTATAATAGAAAATATAATATTACCAGCAGCTATTTGTGATTTACTCACAGCAATGCTCAAAGAGTTAGGCGCTGACAGCCTTCCGGAAAAATGCCTTCATGGTAAGACACAGAATCCAAACAAGTCATTGAATAAATTAATATATTAAGATAAATAATAAATAACGCATATTTGAAACAGTACTGTGTAGACCAAGATGGTGTATCGGTAAAAAAAAATTGGAAAACAGTGTTACACACTAGTAAAGTTAAGGAAAAAAGATATTAAGATCAATTATAAAAAGTTTTACTGATAAAAATGCAAGAGTAAATGGCAATTGAGTTTTATTTGTTTTATAACTTTTTGATTTTTCGCATTTTTTGGTGGCAGAGATTTCTCAAAAAGTATCAGTTCTTTTGATTTCAAATTTGGCATGTTTGTTTATTAGTATGTTACCTACAACCTCTACTAGAATTATGCAATAAAAATAATTATTTTTTATTGTTTTTAAAATTTTGTATTGCTAATTGACCCAAAAATTGATATTTTTGTTTGAAAATAACTAAATTTTGTTTAATTTTTGAAATATTGATGCAAAAGCTTAGTTTTTAGTACAAGTTGCAACTACGATGTTGGTAAAATTTCTAAAAAAAAATAATTATTTAATGGTTTCTGAGAAAATCCGGCCATCAGATTTTAATTTTTGGGCTGTTGAGTCTCGTTTACCAGGCCAGTGATTGATTTTTTTTTTTTTATAATTTTGTGTTTTTGAATAGGATTTTGTATTGTGAGCCCATAATATTCAAAAACTTCTAAAAAAATAGAAAATAATGTTATGTACTTCCCCTTTCTTAAGCTATTATTTTAGACATAATACCATCAAATTTACAACTACTGTGGCCCATATTAAAAATTGAGCCTGATTAATGAATATTTTTCTGTTTCCAAATCTCTGTGGAGAGTTTTTATGATAGGCCATCTATTATTTAATTCTTTTAAATTGTTTTGAAGCTTTTTATTATACGGGATATATTTGTAAAATGGTTTGCTTTAATCGCATAAGGCACCAAGTAATCCATATCCAAAGACTTTTGAAATGTGGTCAAATTTCAAGCAAAACTACAGTTTTTTCTTGAGTGATTGTTATCAATTTCAACCAATCAGATCATGGGCATATATCGGCAACAGTCTGCAAGTGATTACAAGAGCCGGTATCAAATCATAACAGAATGCTACAGTAAACCTTTATGTTTTTGGTTACTTTAATTTATCTTTGGCAAATACCCTACAAGTTATATGAGAACCAACATCAAATCATAGAGAATAATATGATAAACATTAAGCAAAATTTCTTTACTGAATCCCAGATTTCAGTTGACCTATAAAGGACACAATGGCAAAGAGTCGTTGTCTCCACCAGTGTGCTTTAAACGAAACTCAACGTTTTGAGACTAATCAGCTTTCTTTGATTCTCAATCTAAAGTGTGCATCTTGCTATTGGTAAGAGCTCGAACAAAAAATTAATGTTTTTTTATTAAAGTTTTTTAAAAAATAAGTTACTTTCAGTAAGACTAGAAGCCACTACTAGGCAGGAAGCTAGAGACGGGTTAAAACTTCAAAATTGCCACACTGAAGTGGTACTCGTATGCTGAGTTGGCAATAACCGGATTTGAACCTATGATCTTATGGTAAGAGGTTGGGAGTTAGATGCTCTACCAACTGAGATATCTGGGTGTGGTATATTGTTACATATGTTTGGAATATTTTCAAATGACTTAGTAAAAAATTTCCAATATATTGATATGAAAATCAAAGAAGGTTCTAGCTAGTTCTATTATAGTCAAATTTAGATTTAAATTCTGTTGGATAGATCACTTATGTGATTTTAGAAACTAGCGTTGTAGTATGTTCATTTTCAAATCAAACCGTTATGTAAGTCTAGGACAATCTATTCTGAAAAGAATCATTCATCAAAATTTTTTTTACTGAGAAATAAGAATTTGTGATAATATATGCTATCAATTATTAAAGTATAATGAAGCAACAATTTGTAGCTTTTTTGGAAAAGCCCAATTAAATTCATACCATGCATAAAGATAAGAGGAATAGCACTGTAAAAGTTTAAAATTAGTTTGTGCTGGATGAAATTTTGTAAAGGGTGGAAAAATCAAAGTTCAAAATTTTATTTTTGGTATGATTAAGCTTCATAATAATTGAGTTATAAACAGGCCAGAACAGTTTAAAACATAAATAAACCTGCTTTTAATATGAGTGAAAATTGCTTTGTTTTAAACTTCTTCAGTTAGTAGTTTAATACTACATGTGGTACTCATTTGCTTTGCTTTGGTTTAAAATTGGTTGTAGTGTAACAGGCATTTCTGAGAGTTTCCATTTTTTATTGATTTTGTTGATAGTTCATTTCTACGTTAAACATTCTTTACTCACCTAAGTTAGTTTTTATTTGTTTTTAATACATTAGTTAGATTGGTTAATGTTTTTGATTTGCTCTTTATTTCAGATTCCAATGATTCTCATACAACTGCTTCTAATGAACAAATGGATTGGGCAATCAAGGCATGTCACCGCTGTCTCATATTCCTTGGTGATATTGGTAAAAAAAATTTATATGTTATTTTATGGCATATTGTATCCTTAAAATTCATATATAAGATACCAATCCTTTTTAGCTCCTCAAAATAACATTTGAAGTCTTTTTCTGCAGTTAATTATGTTCTGAATATAATCTTAACTTATTTTATTACTTTGGGCTTGTCTGCTAGGTTTGAAAACTAAAACTGGTTGGATATTTATTTGTCTAAGAAATCCTAAATTGAAATAGGGGTGGTGGTACTAGGCATTTTTAAATTGGTGTCTTTGGATTGAAGTGAAAACCCCCTCAATTTCAAATTCGGACTTCCAGGAACCACAATCAAAAAAAATTATCAAATTTGATTGAAAATTTGGATGTAGTTTTTATTTCGAAGTTAGGTACTGCAAAATACATAAAAATCAACATTTTTTCACAACAGAAAAAAGGTCATATCTCAAGAAGAAAGAATGCTATCTTAGTTCAGTAAATGAAAACTTGCAAGGAATGGAAAAAAAAAAATTATGCAATGGTGGAAAAATCTCTGAATATTATGTGAAATTTCCAACTTTCATGCATTTTTTTTTTTTGTAAATTTGAAATATTGTATGTAATATGTATGTATAATTTTTAAACATGCGTTATATATAATCAATATTCTAACCCTTCTGTTATAAGGAAAATAAGAAGTTATAGTGTTGTACAATATTGTAACTGAAGTCATTGTGTTGTACGATATTGTAACTGAAGTCATTGTGTTGTATGGTATTGTAACTGAAGTCATTATATTGTATGGTATTATAACTGAAGAAATTGTATTGTATGGTATTGTAACTGAAATCATTGTATTGTATGATATTCTAACTGGTCATTGTATTATATGGTATTTTAACTGAAGTCATTGTATTGTATGGTTATGTAACTGAAGTCATTCTATTGTATGGTGTTGTAACTGAAGTCATTGTATTGTATAGTATTGTAACTGAAGTCATTCTATTGTATGGTGTTGTAACTGAAGTCATTGTATTGTATGGTATTGTAACTGTAGTCATTGTATTGTATGGTATTGTAACTGAAGTCATTGTATTGTACAATATTTAAAAAAAAAAGAAACTATTAGTGTTACACATTAGTTTCAATATAATTGTATTGTTGAATAGAACATAGATCACATCGATGGGGAGTGGCCAGCCTTAATACTAATATTTTTTAATCAAAAAGGATTCGATTGTGTTAGCTGCTGATGGTATGCAGCTTCATTGTAGGCGTGAATATGGGTTTGCAACACTACAGCAAGCCCCTAGGGTAACAGATCTTAGCGTGCTGTCAAAAAATGATTTAAAAGATTTACTAACAAAAAACTTGTCTGCTGAACGTGATCTTGCAAAGTTCAGTGACTTAATTACAGTTGCAAAATTCTGCAATTAAAACTTCAAGGCAACGGGAATAAAAACTGATATGGTACTGTTTCAATCTGAACAAAGTAAAGTTGGTAACTTATCAAAAAAATATACAGAGCCTTATTCAATCGCTAGCAAGAATGGTCAGATTTACAAAAAGATATTCAACATGAAAAAATAAAGGATAACATTGCAAATTTAGGTAAAGATACAAGAATGTAAAACTTGGGAAGGGTCATGTACGTACGCTGCTGAACTCTCAATTATACAAAGAAAACCAGACAAAGTAGAGAAGAATGTCAAAACTGAACTTGTATAATCGCCATGCGTACAAATCTGATGTGATTGCTTGAACTGAATTGTTTAAATTTATCAAAATCTCACACACAAGGAAGGACTGGAAAATCTTTTTGTGTTGCAACGGCAACAATATAGCTACAGCCTCATCTGCTTTAGGTGTTGATTTACCATCATATAACAATATAATTACAAAGGTAATTAGTTCAGCAGAAGTTGCCGAAATATTTTTCCAGAAGATATTATTCAACTTAATGAAATGCGAATCATTGTTTGGAACCAATGGAGAAAGTGTTGAGTGGTTTGTTGGTTATGTAAAAGAAAAATAAGAGGAAAGTTATGATATTGTTGAGTATTTAGAAAGACCAATTTAAAAACTAGATGCGCAGTCGAAATAACCTTCACCTAATAAAACGCAAGTTGTCAAAAAAAATAGATTATGTCTAAAGTAGAAGGAGGTTGGGATCTCACAACAAACATGAAAATTATCAAATAAATGTTAAAGAATGTTTTATCCATAAAAAAAGTGTTTAAAAAGCTGTTTACTGAAGGAACTTAAGAAGTAGAAGAGATTTATAGCATAATTCAAGCCAATAAATTCTGAATTTTTTTGAAAAATTTCAATGATTTTATGTTTATTTTTTGAGGGTAACTTTTTCTTTCAATCAATAATTTTATATTTTTCTGTTTCTACTCAATCCCAGCTTTTTGATACATTTTACAGTACTAAGATTACATTCTTCCTTCTTGAGATATGACCTTTTTTGTAATTGATTCACTTGTTACGTTAAAAAAAAAAATGTTAATTTTTATTTCTTCAATAGTATGTAATTTAAAAATAAAAGCTACATCCAAATTTTCAACGAAATTCATTGATAATTTTCTGGTTCTTGAAAGTCCAAATTGAGGGGGTGTTCATTGTGTTTTGAGAGATATACTTCCTACCCCTATTTGAAACTATATTCTTAGAATGTATTTTTGTCGATGATTAACTAAGCCTCTACTCCCAAATAAATCCAAATCACGGTCAATTTCAAGTTTTTATGGCCCTTTGGCTTCTTTCTACCCAAATAAAATCTTTTTTTAAATTTTCTGTTATGAACCATAGATAAAACAAGCTATGTTTTTACATTAAATTACATTGTTTCCTTGCAAGGAGCATTTTGCCAGCCGTTTTTAAATTGCTTAAGATCCTTGTTGTTTTGAAAATTTGAAAACGCTTAAGGCTCTGGGCAAACTAACCATACTCGTAATATTTTTCGAAATATTTTACTTTGAATTGTAACTATCGTGAATATTAAATACAAATATCGTTGACAATGGAACAATAATTACATATATAATATATATATATATATATATATATATATATATATATATGTATATATAGATGTAAATAAATAAATAAATGCCCATATATGGTT
>JAUZNK010014444.1:298-39042 GCA_035046665.1 Euphysa ruthae | reverse complement strand
CCCTCATATCCACAGGCAACCAGTTGATTGCTTTGTACTGTTCAGTGCCTATATGAGCACGGTTATTCAGATTTAAAATCTCTAAATTATGTATTCGACGTTGGCGTTTCTTTACAGAAGCTGAGGAAGGCCAATCGTGATTTCACAGTATTTCAAAGTTCAAATCTGTAAAACCACGATTTCGTTATTTAAAACCGAATTTCAAAAATAAAATCCGAGTTTTTAAGTTGAAAATCTTTATTAAATTAAAATTTAGATTTCAAATTTTAAAACTTAGGTTAAATCGTGAAATTGTGAAAGTTGATCTCTATCAAGAACGACAAAAAGTTTAAATATAATTATTACACACCTGTTGATAGCTTCGATTGACGGCAAGGCATGTATGATACAATTTCAAAGCGAGCGTGAAATAATAGTTCAATAGAAATATGCTTTGGACAAACTTAGTAATAAAGTTAACATGACATTTATCATAAAACAAACACCAGAATAAAGAAACTAGTAATAGATCGCTTTCTAATTGTTTAATTCTGCCTGCATACTCGCATGAAACTGAACGGACATTTCCGTCGTTTATGCTTAGTGAAAGCAACCCGAAATTAAAGCCATTGCCAAAACAATCAACTGCTTAGACCCCGTGCAATCGGCTGATGGTTAAATTGTACAGATTTATTAGTTAGTTTACCGATATGCATTTGCAACTATCACGAAAAATCTTATCAATTTTTAAAAAAAATACCCGACACTTAAAGGGTTAAGCTGATAGAATAATAGATGTAAATAATGTTTTGATATATATACGGGCAATTATGCGTAAATACAGATTATTTAAATTCAATCACGCAAACGTCGCTTGGGCTTGCCTAACGTGTCTGCCACTTGCGTGGTTGACCAAATATTTTCCTTTATATAGGATCGGAGACCAAGAACCTCTACTAACTGAATAAATAAATAAAGTTAAAGAAGGTCTGCTTTAGAAGTGTGCTTCAAGAATTTTTACTACTGCATCTTCATTGTTTATATCAAACTAATATAATCCCGCAGAGATTATCATGTTGTAATCTACGGAACCATTAAGTATTAGAAATAATAATGATAAGGGACGGAAGGCCAGGAAACTACTAATTCGTTGATCTATTTTTATATAACACTATTTAATTAATCTGCTGGTGTCTTTACAATTATAATAATCTACTTCAGTTGCAGGAGGCAGCCGGGAAGTAATTTTCCAGATATCAGATAGAACACACCCGCCCGGTTTTTAATCACCCTTAAATATTTTATATACAAGAAGCTGAGATCTCTTTTGTTAATTCTTGAAAAGCAAGCTGCTGACCAATTGTCTGGAGGAAAATATTTTACTCCTACCGACAAAATTAAAATAGCTTCTGAAAATGTAGCTAAAACAAATATGGCTTTTGAAAGCCACTTTGCTATTTTGGATATGCTGATTTGAGCGAAGCAAAGTGCAACCGTACAAACTTAGCATACAATATGTGGTACAAAAACAAAACACTGGATTGGTTTGAAGCAAAATCAGATAAAAAACGGATAAAGATTGTTGAGCATGCAAGAAAAAAGTAGTATGGAAATAAAATTTAATGAACGAGACCTACAACAAAAAGAATCAAAAAAAAAAAAAAAAAAAAAATCAGAAGCTTTTTCTTAAGCAACAAACAAAACGAGAGTCAAAAGGCTTCAACGAAAATAACCAACGCTGTAATGCGTTAGTTTGTTTCAAAGAACGAGCATGGCTGACAGTTGAAGAAGCTGAAGAAAATTACTTATCACTAGAAGAGGAAATTTAAATAAAATAATTAAATTCTACTGACCTAGACTTTTATCGTTATGAATATGTTATGAATTTGATTTGTCCACAAAGGCTGTTTTATAAAACTATGTTATACAGTAACAAATGAGTAGAATTGTCAGGTAATCAACTTTTTCAAAACCTGAAAGTTGTCATAAAAACATGCAATTTACCAAGTCCATAAGAGTAACCACAATGACTAAAAGAAAAGTTGGAATGAGATGATCGCCAAAGACGTGTATCTTTGGAGTTTAGCTAAGCTAAAAGGAGAAATTCACACAAAAAAAACCATAACCAACACTGTACGATCTGGCTTAACCAGACAAGTTTATTTTAAAAATGCTTATATCTCACCTCTTTACTTATGGTTAATCATCATAGATTTTTAAATGTGTATTTCAGGCTGCGACAAACTCGTGCAAAATCGACATTGTGTACGCACAATTTACAAGAATCACTTAGCCGCGCACGAAAAACCGTGCACTACAATATTATATAACTAATATTGAATATTAAATATATGTTTTTGTTTATAATTCAAAGCATTGTTTATAATAAATAAATTCAATTTTGATACTAAATATTGACCTTTTAACCGTTGCTTCCCAATAATGGCATATGGCATCAATCCGAATTTTGCCTAAAAATTAAATAAAAAACTTGGCAATTGTTTTTTAACCCTACGCAGCTATGCGAAGATAAAATTTTACTGTTTTGTGCATTTTAGCGAAAAAAATTATACCTACTTCCAGAATTTGGGTAAAAAATAACCTTAATCTAAAAAAAAAATTCACACCTATTATGCGATGAAAATACTCTGAAACTACCCTCCAATTAGCGTTCGAAAATTAACGCTGAAGGTTTGGTTGAGTCATTTAAATCAATTGTGTTGTTACTTTTTTAGAACCAAAATTAATCTCAAAACGATTGTTGTTTATGTGCTATTTATTTTTACTTTGATTCAAATAACATGGTTATTCCGGCGAATTATGATAATTGTTCCACCGCAGAGATTATTGATTATTGATCATATTGTCTGCGTATAATACAGAATACAGTCTTAAATTACGATTAGGTAAACTACACAAAGAGAGTATAAATTGGTAGATTTAGCATTATTTGACCAAAATATGTCTCCATAAAAATAGAATTAACTTATAAAATAATATGTGTACGAAGTCGTACTCTGCAAAGAAAAACGACAGGCAACCAACCAACAGCAAGTGTATGTTGTACGATCGTACGCCTATATTTTAAGACCTGGACTCTCGATTGAGATTTTTTGGGCCGTTATGCTCTCTTAGTGTTCACTATTTGTAATGTACCAGTGTTTTTGATAAATGTCGATGCTTATCTATCTACCTAGTATATGAAATACTAAAAGAAAAAAAAAAAAGAAAAAAGAAGAAATTATCACTAATATACAAGGCTTAATCACAAACAAAGTTTCTCAAATAAACCATCAACAGTCATCCTAAACACTTAAATTTTAGAATAAGTGAACAGAAAGTAGCACTATCTAACAAGATAAAATATCTTGGTGTGGTGATTAAAGATTTAATTTTCTTATTTATATTCTCATATTGAAAGCATTTCTTTAAAAAGTTCGGTCTTGAGAATGTAATGCAAGCTAAAATTAACGTTAATCTTGAGATATTATTATGCTATGTAACATTCAATATTTGGGTTACATTTAAGATATACTTATCAAGTTTGGTATCATTCTAAAAGCACCACTCTTATTCATTTCTCTACAAAATAAAGCAATGGGAACAATCTTCTTTATAGACCGTACAACTTGTAATATCCTTTATTTTACTAGTAAAATTCTCAACTCTTTATCTAGTTCAATATTTAAATTGTCAATTTGTATGGGAACAACAGTTACCAACTGTGTTTTAAAGAATGTTAATGTTAATGAAATCAAATGCGGTTAGAATTAGAGATTAGTAACTAACAGCCTAACTATGCCATAAACGGACCATTAGGTATGGTATACATATATATTAACTTGGTTACTTATCAGTGCATTCTTTCATGGAATATCCTCCCTAATCATTAAAAAAAAAAAGATATTCTGTTAGGTTCTAGGAAATATTTTCTTATTATTTGAATGGCTGCTCTTATGTATAGATTCCAAGATAAAAAAAAGATAAAGCAGCCTGCAGGTATTACACAAACTGAGAAAGATATTAGTTGGTATTAAACTTAAAGTATTGGAGATTATAATCAAAATGAAAGCAATCAGAAGGCAGGCAGTGCTAGAAGGGAACAGTATGTGGGAAGGAGCTTGATGAATAAAGGTTTTTGTGAAATTCAGGGATCTGTACCAATCAAATCAATCAATCACTAATAATTTATTTTCCAAAAACAATCCTACAACAAAAAATGTTTTATTTATAATTTATATACAATTATTTTATATAAAAAAGTTTTAAATAGATGATTGAATTGAATTGGATTGAATTGAATTGGATGGAGCCACTCATGCAGGAAAACTGGCACCATTTAATAACTCTTGACAAAATCCTATAAAGTTCATGAAAAAAGTGTTAATAAAAATAATGAGACAAATTTAAAGGAGAAAAAATAGAATAGAAGATAGATTAGTCTGAAAATTTAAAAACATAGATGAAAGATTAGAGAGAGACTTTAATGACAAAGAAAAAGAGCAGGTACCATTAAAGGATGAGGAGCAGATGGAAACCTGGTGGTTCTTGAGAAATTCTTAAGTGATAATTGTCCATTGAAATACTTTTATTAAAGTGACCATTTGATCAATGAGGAAAACAGAGATCAAAAGTGGGCAGCAATGCTTAAATGGATAGATATACTCTTGGGTGGAAGAAAGTGTTAGAGACCAAAACTTCATGGCAGCAGGTTGTGCAATGGATTCAATGTAATAATTCCAAAAGAAGTTATTTGAGGATGTTAGGCCTAACAATCGAATTTGCGTAGATTTAGTGAGTTCACTGCCATTCATAAACACACATGGAAGAAAAGATGTCCTAAAGCGGTTTATGTAAAGAAGCTTCCATTTTGAAGCATTGGATAATACTAAATAATTCTCATCCTATTCAACAACAGTAAAAATATCATCTTCCAAATAATCTGCCACTCAACATTATCAAAAGCATTGTTTGTCTTCCCCTTGGACGAGTACAAAGTAATATCATTTGCGTATCTAGCAAGCTTACAAGGAATACTGTCAGCCAAATCATTATTGAAAAAGTTAAAAAAAGAATAGGTCCCAGAATTTACAGTGTAACAGCTCAAAGAGTGGCTATCTAGGTCCATCTTGATTCCTCTGCCTGGCAAAAACGATAATAATATTCAAAACTTTGCCAGAGATACCATGTTACTTCATCTTCTGGAAAAGTTCAGCATGCCACACGTCGAATGCATTACAGATGTCAGGTGCAATTGCCCTGGATTCATCACAAGCATCAAGAGATAGATAGATGAGTTCACAGATGACAGTCAGAGCATCAGCAGCGTTCATCCAAAAACAATGCTGATCATCAGAAAACAGATTGAATGACTCTAAGTGAGGAGTAGCACATGAGTTGATCAATGATTCGAAGACTTACCTTACTTATGACTGAAAGAAGAGTGATAGGACAGTAGTTCATTCTTAAGAATTTTTGAATGCTGGGACAACAGATGCGGACTTCCAAAAAAAAAACAGGATTCAGCGATGCACTTCTTAAAAAACCTGCAGAGATTCGGAGAGAGATCTGGAGAGCACATTTGTAGCACGACTACAGAAATTTCATCAAGGACAGTAGCTTTAGAAGAATCAAGAGTAGTCGTTTTGAGATGAGTCAAGTTTGGGTAAGACCTAAGTATTAAGTAAAAAAATATGTGTCCAGAATCATAGAGAGTGGAATAATTACTGAACATCTTAGTAAACAGTTCTGCCTGTAACGACACAGTCAAAATATGTTTCGCTGAGGTGGTTTTACTTCTATAGAGAATTGTCCTGTAAATGTATAAATCATATATGCATATGATTTGATTTATGCCCAAAATAAAGGATTTTTGGGGTCAAATTGGCTGAGTTTGGCTATGCTGTGAAATTTACTGAATTATAAGAAATACAGGTATGAGCATAAATTAAGTTTGATGTAAGATGGGAAATTGGTTGAGGGCTCGTTTGAAGCTTATAACCAAGCTGAATACAATTAAGGTATGAAAATTTATCTAAATCTTAATATTAGTATTTTGGTTTCATATCCTTTTTTGGGCTTTAACAGTAATTTTATGGTCCAAATAAAGGAAATAGGTCTACATTTAATTTGAAAATTACACAATCATGGTTTTTGTCAATTATTATCATTACTCAGAATAATATAATACAGAACAACTAGTCAAGAAGAGTGGTTTTTAGAAGGCTACCATTTGTTTTGCTTACTAAACAATCAAGAATGCGAACATATGGTATGATCATTACCACCACTTTCAGTTCAGTACTTTTTTGAGTGGCATTAATTAAAAGATTGCTAATAATTGGATGTGAACATTCAAGTAGTCTTGTCATGACATCAGTAAGTTGCTGTATTGGATCTGTTTTCCTTGACAGAAACCACAAATAGTTACAGTTGTCCTTGTTATTAGCTTCTAAGCTTTCTTCTGACAAGTTTGGCAGACCATAGCCGTTATTTAAACTTATAAATTCAGCTGAATGATGAAGAATCCCATGCAAAGTATGGTTTATCATGACCCAGGGGAAGTTATCACACATGTTGAAAGAAGAGAGGTCACAAAGTTCTTTAAATTTAGTCGAGTCAACCTTATAAGATTATAAACAATATAAAATTATAAACAATATCCATGAGCTAGATACTGAATAATTAAAAAAATAAACTTCTGCCTGAACTAGCAGTCAAGCAATTTTTATTTGCAGTTTTACGTCGCTCAAATACCTCATTGTACCTTTTTTGAATGCCCCCACATATACACAGGCTTTAGGCTCACTTATAGATCCGGAGAAAATCCCAACATCACACAAAAGTATCACGACCAGAGATTTATTTCATTCCTAACATGGCAGTACTCTCTTCGCAGAGCAAGCAACATATCATAAAGCAAAAGTCATACCCCGATTGTATAAAAAGATTACAGTAAGCCTGTGACAATGTGAAAGGCAACAGATCAATTCAGCAAAACCCTAATATCAGGGGTTGGACGCAGGCTTTGTATGTGATTGGTATTGGACCAAATTGATTTTATTGCCCGGATGTCCTATCAACAAACCCATGGAGGTAAACCAACTCTATTCAATCAAAAAACCACCTAGTTCAATTTTCCAGTAGTCTCATATAACATGTGCAGCAATACGGTAGCTATTGAGAGTGAAAAGATATTTGCAGTTAATCTAGCCAAAATATAAGCTATAAACAGTTAAAATTAATGTACAACAATCTCCGTTTTGGCAGAATAATCCTTAAAACGGGATTATCTTCAAAATAGTTATGTTTCAAATAAAACTTATGAGCCATTCATTTCAAGTTCCTAAATTAACAACAAAATTTTCTAATAAACACTCCCAGTTTCATTGGTAAGTATTACCTAAAAACAAGGTTGTGAATGAAATTGAAGTATAAAAAAAGAAGCAATAAAAATTTAGTAGATCCTCTTGTTTTTGCTTTAGAAATATGGTAATTGTATGAAAACGTTCTCAGTTTGCTACCGTATTTCTGAGGGGAATCAGTTTGCTACCATACTTTTGAGGGGAATTAGTTTGCTACGTACTTCTGAGGGAAATCAATCTCTATAATAATAGTCTTGAAAATAGCCTTTTTGATCTCCTTCCCACCTCATTAGTCACCCACATAATGGGATTTCTAGTTTTACTTGCTCCTACAGGCATCAACATTTAATTTTTTGGTTACTTTATTTATTTCTCAAATCATTCTACCGATTTCAAGAGCTTTTAATTAGTTGTGACTTAGTGATCTCCCTGCCACCTTAACATGGGATTTCTAGTTTTACCTGCCCCTGTAGGCATCAACATGGAATATTGAGTTATTTTATTCTTTCCCTGATAGGATCCCACTGATTTTAAGAGCTTTTGATTTGTTATGAAGTTATTAAATATAGACAGGTCATACAGGTTTTTATAAAATCCGGAGATACACTCAAAGTAAACGTTTAAAAAAAAAATTAATAGTAGAACTTAATCGAATGCAGTCAATTTTTATCGTTTTTTGTATTTTATTAATTATATCAGTCAAATATTAATCAATTGATCGATTCAACTATCGAAATATTCAATTGGGTATGCGTGGTAAATAAATAGCCACAGGTAAGAATAACAGTAAGAAATTTTAATCTTTATTCAAAAATTGTTTGAAAATTGTCATTGTTCATCTTTCAACCTATTTGTGAAATAAAATACTTCAAAAGTATTTAGATATTAATGTAGTTTCTTAAAAAGCTGCAATTGCATTCAAAGTTCTGAGGAATAAATTTTGGTGAATTTCCTTGGCAAGGATTAAGAAAGTTGTCCTTGATGAATGATATCGCAAATTGGAAAGTTTATAAAAATATAAAACTTTCATTTCAAGTACTAGGAAAATGTTAATTGTGTGAATGTTTGAAACTGGAGTAAAATAAATAATTGCTTACGGGTTGGAACGGGACTTATTATTTAGAGTAAAAATAGGTGCTAATTGCTCACAGATTGATATTATATTTGTTAATTTATAATAAGAATGAATTAAAATGCTTGGAAACGATGGAATTGAACAGTTTCACGAAAGCGAGCGTGATGAGTTTGATGGAGATGATGACAACGAAGAAGGTGATGATGAGTACGAGAAATTAGAGAAATACCTTCTTGAGCAAGCACCTCCTCCAGAGAGGTAATACCTATTTGTATACATTATATAATTCCTCAGCAAATAAGGTTATTTCTATTGAATAGGCAGAAATAAAATCTGTGTTTAAACAGAGCTGATTTAAAAATATTTTTAAATCAATTTTTTAGATTTCATTCATTATAAGTTAAATATAAGTTAAAATTTCTTGACACTATTGTGGACTGGGTGACTGTAATTTGGGTGCAGGTTAAATAAACATATGAACATAAAAAAAAACATTGAGATTTCTCGGTGAAAAAATTTTTTTCATTTATTTGAAATTTTGTACAAATCAATAGATGTCACTTAGTAATTAAATTACATCAGACAAATTATTTTCTAAATAACGAAATTGCCTACCTCATTTAAACAGACCAAATTCAAATATGAGTAGGGAAAGGATTTAAGGCTCGGACTAAAAAAAAAAAAATTGGAAAAAAATTCTAATTCTTTAAAATTTTCTTTGAGATGGTACCATGGAATCCTTGATCGAAAAGATGCTGAGGCTCGTCTTTTAGCGGCTAGCAAACCATGCTCATATCTTATACGTGAAAGTGATCGTAAGCCTGGTATATACTCATTATCTTACTTAAGCGCAACACACGCTATTGTCCATTTTCGAGTCACTGCTATATGTGGAGACTATTACATTGGTGGGAGAAAGTTTCAATCTCTCCAACACCTTGCAGGATATTATTCTTCTTATGGAAGCCTAATGAAAAATGAAAAACTTAAAGTACCGGTACCACCGTCTGAAACTGTACATTTAGCCTATAGAGTATTGGCGAGATTTCCTTTTCAGGGGAGTCCTGATACTGATGAACTGAGGTGTGTATGATTTTTTTTTTTTTTTGTAATGTTAGGCCTTGATAATTCAATATTTAGTTTTGCTTGTCACATTGACATTTTATTTAAAATTGATTGTCTTTTAGAATTAATTTTTTCTTGGTTATTTGGCTAAATTTTTTGACTTATTGCTTTGTGTACATCATACAAACAGTAATTAAAGGCTGTAAAGTTCCTAAATTGTTGATTTTTCAAATTTGATTTTTTTTGGCAAATTTCTTGAAGGCGGTTTTATAACATAAACCAATTTCTTATTTTTTGCAGCAAAATTATGTTTTATAAAGGTTTTCTCTATTTTTTTTTTAAATTTTAGGCCATATTTTTTGTTTGTCATGCTAAATAGTACTGTAAAGTTTAAAATGTTCGAAACTGTCCAATATATAAAATACTTTAGCCGTTTATTGTTTACTAACTAAAAATTCAATATTTTCTTGATTAAAGTACCTGGAATCCCAGAATTTTTTTGAAAAAAAAAACCGCAGATACCGATGAAAAGTGTTAAGCACACAAACATAAAAATCACACGTTAACACATTATTACACATTCACACATTAGTTGACATAATCACAAAATAGTAAAAAATTATTTTATAAGATATTATTAAATTTAATATATATATATATATATATTTACAAGAAAATAAACTTTAAGTAAATAGTTTCGATTTGTTATATAATGGAAGTAAAATTTCAAAAGATTTCTGAAAGAATAAAATAAAATCATGGTATAAAAATTGGTCATAATCTTAACATAAACCAATTTCTTATTTTTTGCAGCAAAATTATGTTTTATAAAGGTTTTCTCTATTTTTTTTTTAAATTTTAGGCCATATTTTTTGTTTGTCATGCTAAATAGTACTGTAAAGTTTAAAATGTTCGAAACTGTCCAATATATAAAATACTTTAGCCGTTTATTGTTTACTAACTAAAAATTCAATATTTTCTTGATTAAAGTACCTGGAATCCCAGAATTTTTTTGAAAAAAAAAACCGCAGATACCGATGAAAAGTGTTAAGCACACAAACATAAAAATCACACGTTAACACATTATTACACATTCACACATTAGTTGACATAATCACAAAATAGTAAAAAATTATTTTATAAGATATTATTAAATTTAATATATATATATATATATATTTACAAGAAAATAAACTTTAAGTAAATAGTTTCGATTTGTTATATAATGGAAGTAAAATTTCAAAAGATTTCTGAAAGAATAAAATAAAATCATGGTATAAAAATTGGTCATAATCTTGTTTATAGTGCAGTGTTTTAAAAGTAAAAACTTAATTTTTTTAGTTTCAATAGTGGTGATGTTTTTTCAGTACAGAATATACTGGATGATGATTGGTTCTGGGCGGTTGCCCAAAAAGACTCTAAAAGTGGATTGGTCCCAAAAGCTCTTGTCGAAGATATGGTATGTTTTGAACTGACTTAAGTCTAGAAAGTTTTTTTATAAAATTGTGGTTATTGCTACAAGTTTATCTCTGTATCTTGAGTGTTTCTCATGACTCGGTGCCATTGAAGTTATTCAAAATACCACGTGATTTTTTTTTTCTGTGAAACATGACAAATACCACTTTGGTTTCTGATGTGGGTAGTTCGCAAGGACATGCCTCCTACTTACTTTGAAATTTTCCTTTGACACTTCATTGAGTGATTAAGCCTGGCTGTTAAAATTATTTCTTATAGTTATTACTGCAGAAGAATGTTAATCAATGTTTATGATGCTGATTGCTTGCAAATCTTAGAAAGCATGGAAAGATAGATATTTTCAGGAAAAGTTTTTAAAAACAAATTCAAAGCTCACTCAACTTGTTCCCCTTGTTTATTTATTTATTTATGTTTGTTTGTCTATACACCTGTCTGCTTGTTTATTTATTTATTTAATTATTTATTCATCACTTATATGATAATATGATGTCAGTTTACTTTATTGTTAAACACTAACTTAATCAAGTTAGTTAGTATTTATTTTACAAAATGTGTTTGGTGTAACTATTTCACGACTTAAGTTAGTTAGCTGTATTGTATTTATATTCACAGATGTTAGTTGTATGGGCATTGACTAACCATTATTTTGAGTACTGCTACTTTTTTCTTTTTTTAAATTTTTTAAGGACTCCTCTACAGACCCATTCGAAGGTCAACGTTGGTTTTGTGCTGTAAATAAACATGATGCTCAAACTATACTTATGAATTGTAAGTATATTGTAAGTGTGGTAGGAATACTGTCCAATTATTGTCAGTGTTGTAGGAATACTGTCTAAATAAATTTGCTATTTTACAAGAGAAATTTATTTTCTGGTTCAAAATCAAATTCTTATAACATCCCTATTTATGTTTGATTTTCTCCCCTTCTATATATATTATAGATCTTTTTGCTCTCTTGTATCCTACATGCGATCACAATATAAATACTTTATTACCTGCTTTGATTTAATATCAGTAAATTTAGTAATTTAACAAAACATAGCAAGAATGACTGGTATTTAATCATCAGTCATGTTATTACACATTTTTTATATTTGTTTGATATTTCTTTTTCAGTCGGAGAAATAGGTGATTTTCTTATACGTCCAAGTGAAAATCCAGGCGATTACTCCATCTCTTTAAGGTATTTCACACTTTAAGCTATTACAATCAAAATATACATTATAGATTGTCACCAATTTAAGGGGTGGAACTAACCAAAAAAACTTGGAAATATTCCAGTAGTTCTTCATTTTTCAGCTCTGCCTCCAAAAGAAATCAAATTTTTCTATGGCTCTTGAAATAAAAGCTAAAAGAGTAATCTCAAAATAATAACCATTGTCTTTCATCAAAAGGTCCAGTCATAAGGAACAGCTTTTCTAATGTAATAAAATCAATCACAAACTATAATGTTTTTAAATATAAGACCAGGGAAACATTTTTTTGTTCTCTGGATATAGTTTGCAGACCTAATAAATATAGACTATGATTTTGTAAAAAAAGCTTCAACTGAATCAATCTATGTTTTTGTGTGTGATGTATAATAGGACCACAATGGAAATACTGTTGTGACTGAAAATTTTTGTGCCTATCCTTGCCTTCGCTTCACTGACTGAGGCAGTTTGTAAGTTCGCTCATTTAGAAAAATAGTCGTGATTTTAAATCTTGATAAAACACCTTGTGAATAAATACTAGGTTTGCTTAAAGTCATTTATTCAGCCACATTCCTGTTAAATCAGCAGACATTTTCATATAATCACTTTGTTATTTCCAAATACTTTGATGTGTAATACTGGCCTTAAATGTTAATTCTCTAACTAAAAAAAAAGCAAATATTTTGAAATGAGTGTTCTTAAATAATAAAACATTGGTTGCACAATATAGTGGTTTCTGAGTACTGATTCATTGAGAATATAAACTTTTTATTATTACGATTATAATTTTTATTATTAATAATATTGTTAATTTTATTATTATTATTGATATTATTATTATTAATAATAATATTATTATTAATTATGTTACTATTATTATTATTATAAATATTATTATTGTTAATGTTATTGTTATTATGTTATTATTATTGCCAAAACGGAGATTGTTGTACATTAATTTTAACTGCGTACATCAACTTATATTTTGGTTAGATTAACTGCAAATATCTTTTCACTCTCAATAGCTGTAGATGTTATATGAGATGACAGGAAAGTTGTGCTAGGTGGCTTTTTGATTGAATAGAGTCGGTTTCTCCCAAGGGGTTTGTTGATAGAAAGGACATCTGGGTATTAAAATCAACTTGGTCCAATACCAAATCACATATGGAGCGTGCGTCCAGCCTCTAATATTAGGGTTCTGCTGAATTGATCTGTTGCATTTCACATTGGCAAAGGCTTATAGTAATCTTTTTATATAGTGGGAGTATGATTTTATTTTGCTTCTGATATGTTGCTTGCTCTGTGAAGAGAGTACTTCCATGTTGGAAGTGTAATAAGTCTCTGGTTGTGATTTATTTTTTGTGTGTGTTGTTGGGATTTTCTCTGGATCTAAAGGTGTGCCTAAAGCCCTTCTATATATGGGGCATTCAAAACAGGTACAATGAGGTAATTGAACGACTTAAAATTGCAAACAAACAAACTAACATTAATAATATTAATATTGTTATTATTTATTATTATGAGTATTAATAATTAATAACTTTAATATTAATGTTATTATTGATATTATTAGCAATTTTATATCATTATTAATAATGTTATTATTAATATTATTGCTATTAATATTATTATTATTAATATTATTATTATTAATATTATTATCAGTTCTTAATGAATTATTACTTATAATAGCAACTTTAGGTAATAATAAAAACATCTTGAAAAAAAATTAAAATGATTTTTCATTCAATCTGAACTTTGAAGCAATAATAGATCTTTTATATATTTTGTGAATTGATTATTTCAGTTAATCTGTCCAGGTGTTTTTAAAACACCTAGACAGTAACTATATTTACTTATTTCTGAGTCTTTCAGTTAGATGAAGAAGAAACGTTTAAAATTAAAATTAGTGTTTAATTGATTATTACATAAATATAATATATAAATATCTTAACGCATTTTTTGATTATTATTTTTTTCTTTGTAAGTTATGTAATGTAGGTAATCTTCAAGTATTTCTAGAATAACTTTAATGTTTTGGAATATTAAGCTCTTTGTCTTTTTCGAATTCCGTTGTTTTTTTTTTTTTTTTTTTTTTTTTTTTCATCGCTAATCTATGAATTTAAAATTATTAATGTCTTTGCCGTCCTGAATTTGATTTTAGGTCAGCAAAATTTTGCCAGCATGTGAATGGATTTGGACGGAATGTACATCCTGATTTATTTTTCACAGGGTTGCTTAAATGCTGTTGACATTCAAATGGTTATTTAAGGATTTTGTGTTTATCAAAGATTTAAGGACTTTGTGTTTATCAAACATGTTTATATTGTATAATATTTAGATTAAAATTTAAAACAGTTTGGTGCATATTCGGTTTTATATAAAGACGCTATTTTAAAAGTTTTTAGTTTAAAAGAAGTTTTAGGAAAAGGAAACATATGCAAAGGGACTGTGTCAAGCTGTTTACATCTAAAATATATGATTATAACATTTCACAATAAACTGATAAATTAAAAAGTAGATGCAAGATGAGGAAAATAATTTACTGATTTTTAAACTTTGAAACCTGGGCTTTGTTTTTGATTAATCATATTTTTCAATGACTCCTAATTAAGTTTTTAATGAACCCTCACAATCGCAGGAATTGTGTTTCTCGAACAAATCCATGGAATAAATTTATCTCAATACTATTTAATCTTTCCTAAATCAACAAAGGATGCTGATTTGCTGTGATTTGATATAAAAGTAAATAAAGCAAAGGATATTTCAAAATTTTTGATTTTAGGGAGAGAACTGGTGTTTCAAGGTTTCTCATTCGAAGACAGCAAAGACATTTTGTCATCGGTGGGAGGACTTTTGACAGGTTTGTTTTCAATTTTTTTGCAAGTGTCTTTAATTTATTTTAGACTTGTGTTCACAATTCCAGTTAAGTTTAACATAAAATAATGTTTTGCTTTTTTAGTATAGAGGCGATCATTGCAAGATATAATAAAGAGCAGTTATCAGAAGGTGTTTCATTAAAACAGCCGTTAGACAGGAGTAAATATGAGTCATTTTATAATAGCATTAAGAAACGACACGATTCTGATAATAGCAATGTAGTACCACGGATAGCAGCCTTAGTGCGAGGCTCAGAAAAAAGTTCTGTCACAAAATTTGGATTTCTCATTAAAAAAAGTAAGAATTTTATTTTATAATTTGAATAATTTTAACCAAACCAACAAAAATAAAAAATATGATGGTTGACTTTTCATGGAACAATCATCTGATTTTTCCTGGAATGAAATTTAATTTAATTGTACTTTATAAACTTAAAGCAGTCTAAATTCTCAATTGATGATAATCTGCAGTAGCACAGTGGTAGCTCATACGCTTTACATGTGCTATGCTTCTGGTTCGGTATCTTGGATGGTTATCTTTAAATAAGTTTGGTTTGGCTTTCGATGATCATTAGGTAAAAAACAAATTATCATTATTTATTTACCCTGTGCCGACTGAGGAACCACCTGTACTGACAGAGGTGTGAGAAAATTTTTTCTAAAGTTTTAACGGAATTTTCAAGAAAATGATTTTATTTAGGTTCGCGTAACAAATGGAAAAGACTGTACATGGTTTTAAAAGGCGAAGAACAACAGCTGCTTTATTTTGAAAATGAAAAGGTACATTGTTGAATTTGTTGTCGTTGTTAAATAGTTGTGAAACTTTCAAAAATATATGGCTTAACTAGCATAGTATAAAAATAGCAATGATTTGATAACTACCAAAAGATGAATTACTATGATAGGGTCATTCCATGGCAAATCAACTTAGGCTTGACACCAAACCCCCTCAGACTGCTGAATATTTGTATACAAGTTTGTATTCTTGAGTCAGACATCGTGCGATTGTTGGGTTTTTTTATAAAATTTATTATTAAAAGTTCCGACCAATGCAGCAGGATGACAGTACAATGTAAGTCAGACAGTCCAAAAGAAAATCCAAGCTGAATGGACTAAATTAATTAATTAGTTTTTAATTTGCCAGGAAAACTAAAATTTTATCATTTATGACTTATTACTTAGAATTTACTTTGTAAATATCATTACTTTTTATATTAAAAATATTTTTCTTTATGCTACTTGTTATAAATCCTGTTTTAACTGTTTCATAATAAAATGTTCACCAAGCTTTGCATTCTAATAAATTATAGCAAAAAATACCTCCTCAATTTTTTTTTCTATTCTGATCTTTGTAATATGTAATAATATAGGAAAAAATTTCAAAGCGTGTTACTTCATCATCCAGCCATTAAGTGCAAGTTGTCCAAGAAAAGTGAAAAAATGATAAATTATTTTATATGTGAAAATTAGCAGTACACAGTTGCCACTTTTTAAACATCGCTGAGAAAATTGCTTAAAAGGGCCTGGGACCGAGTATCCATAACTCCTGAACCATACACCAATGGATGCTGAAGTTTTCACCCGATGCTTGTCTCAAGAATACAGTTAGCTCATTCTGAGGGTGTTTGGTGACAAGCCTTCTAATTTCAGGTTGATTTGACACCATTCATTGCGGTTTTGGGTAGGGGGCTTTGCAAAGCCACAGTGACAAAGCTTTGTCACTGAGGTTACGGAGGTATTTAACATCCTCTATCATATCTTTCAAGTGAAGATCAATTGGTAAAGTGACTTTCAAAAAAAACCTGGTCTTGTCTGAAAGTAACGTGTTAGGAAGGGTATTCGGCTGAAAAGCAATTTTGAAACTTTATAAGGCAACAAATTTCATTCAGCAAAGTTAGCAATAGAAAACTGATGTTATACTGAAAATGATGGTGATGAAGATGACACATTTGTTCTCATCAAAGACCTCCTTGAAACCGACTTACCCAAAAGAAAAAATGCTAATATCTCCCAAAGGTTTGTTTGATATAGTAAAATTCCTACGCACAAAAATTGGTTTAAATTTGATGGAAAGTTCTTCAGTCAATAAAAGTTGATGTCAGTGGTCCTTCTTCTTACGTTGTTGCCAAAAACTTTACATGCAGTTCCACAAATCAATTATAATTTTCGCTTCACCCTTTTCACACTCTTCTTAAGTTTGTAAACATTTTTTAAATGATGTATTTGCCATCGTTAAACAAACTTACTTGAATTTAATTTCAATACAACCTTCACCAAAAAACAACGAATCTGTCGGTCTACCAAAGTCTATCTTAAACCAACGCTGAACAATATCTCGACTTCAATTTCAATTGTTTAAAATATGTTAAAAAAAGCATCGTTGTCGTTTCCTTATTTAAATTCGCTAAAAACATAATCACCGATCTGAACGACCTCAGAAACGAAATCAACATCTCAATAACATGCTAATCACTAACAGCTATTTTAAACATTTTAGCGTACACAAAAAGAAACTTTATGAAGCTTATCATAGCTGAAACCAAAACCAATATTTCAATACTTTAATAGGTCAGCTACGTGAACATAATATCTTTTCGTAAACTACTCTGACATGCAGTAAAACCTTTTAATCTTAAGGGAAAAAAACATGTTATACCGTATTCCTTCTAAAGATTGCTCCTTCTTTGGTGAATCTAAATGTAAAATTAGTAATCTAACCAAAGAGTACCAATGTTGATCAAAACAACAAAATCTCTCAACATTACTCTAATGAAGAGCACACCTTCGATTGAGGTAACAAAATATGTGATAGACACCAAATCATCCAAAATCAAAGAATCTATCCACTTCATATCATAATATCAGCTATTTATAATCTCGCCAAAATATGGTAAATTTTGTATATTTTCATAACTATTGCTAATCCCTTTGAAAGTATTTTCAATTATACTAAACTCTAATTGCTGTCCATTACAGTCTGCTTATAAATAAATAAGCTAATTTAGTAATTTGAAGATAATGATGGATACAGTAAACTCTCAAGAACTTTAAGATAATGTCAAGTACTAAAATTTTACAAGACAAAAAAAATGAGAGATTTACTTCCTATGGGTTTAATCCTCTTGTCAAAAATAATTCGCTGAAAGACTTTAGAAAATTCAAGCAGTATGCTAATTGGATAATAGTAGTCTTTACCAAATGTACTATATGTCTTAGTCTTATATCCACTTAATTTAGCAGATTCTGGAAAGACACCATTGTTTGCAGATTATTACAGGTGCTTGAATTGAATAACAATTTTCTTTCAATGCTTTGTTGGATTTTTTATTGGAATAAAACCATGGTCTTGTTTAGAAAAATATTTCTAATCACTTCTCCGAAGATCAGACCTGAGTGATATGAAATATTTATCTTCACTGAATTGCTTTCACTCTTGATTTAAAATTTTTATCAGAATAAATTTCTGCGAATGCTTGAGCATTCAAATTGCTGATCTTAGAGACAAGTTTTGGACAGCCTTGCTTTATTTGCTTACTGCAAAGAGGCTCTAAAAATTTTATTCACTAAGAGGGTTTTAATTTTTAATTTATTGTAGCTTAAGGCATAGATGGAAAGAACATGAAAATTTAAAGTAAACCTCTTTTAAATTATTTAAAAAAAAAAAAATTAAGGGATTCCCTCTAAATATTTTCTTTATTTTTACATTAAGAATAACTTTCTCAGTGTCACTTTCCATGACTTTTAACCATAAAAGCTTTAAGTATTTACAATAAGCTTCATACCTGTTGGAAATGGTGTTTAAGTATTTGCAATAAGCTTCATACCTGTTAGAAATGGTGTTTAAGTATTTGCAATAAGCTTCACACCTGTTCGAAATGGTGTTTAAATATTTGCAATAAGCTTCATACCTGTTCGAAATGGTGTTTAAGTATTTGCAATAAGCTTCACACCTGTTCGAAATGGTGTTTAAGTATTTGCAATAAGCTTCATACCTGCTCGAAATGGTGTTTAAGTATTTGCAATAAGCTTCATACCTGTTCGAAATGGTGTTTAAGTATTTGCAATAAGCTTCATACTTGTTCGAAATGGTGTTTAAATATTTGCAATAAGCTTCACACCTGTCCGAAATGATGTTTAGGTATTTGCAATAAGCTTCACACCTGTTCGAAATGTAGTGATATTTAATTTAAGAAGAAATATAACCACCTTTAATAACCCTTTTTTGATTTTTTTTTTTTTTTTTTGTTAATTTTTTTTTAATGCCGATAACATCCTGGCAAAGGTGTTAGTGCTCTTTCTAGTCATACTTCTTTTGCCTAGTTTTCTTTTGTAAATATTTTTATCACAAATTTTTTTTATGAGTCCATAATCATAAAGGTTGAAAAATATTGTGTTTGTTTTCCTTCTTTATGAATATAAAATTTTTTCGACGCTATTTTAAATCCCTTTGACAATATTCCTCTCAAAAACTGTCTTCATATAATTTCGAGTTTGCTTCAAATTATTATTCACAAATTATTATTATAATTATTTTGCTTCAAATTATTATTCACAAATTATTATTATAATTATTTTGCTTCAAATTATTATTCACAAATTATTATTGTTATTATAATTATTTTTATTCAAATTGTTATTCACAAAAACTGTTTCCACTTTGTTGAGATTTTGTGTAATTAAAATTCTCTTTAGAGAGCAAAACCAAAGGGACTATTTGATCTAACTTATGCCTCTGTTTACACTGTTCATGAAAGTCTTTTTGGAAGGTACCATTTTCATTTGTTTTCATTATTTCTATGTTAGTTGAAAGTTAAAATTTATAATAAATCATCTTTTAAATGTTTTGTGTTTAATGAGCTTAAGCTGAGTAATTTATTCGAGAAACTTTTTTATTCTTCTCATATTTTTGACACCTGGTCTATTTACATATCATTGTGATTTTTTTTTTTGGCATGATGAAATAATCAAAATTTTGTTATAGGTTATCATGGAAAATGGGTTTTCCCTGAAAATGAGTTTTCCCTGTAATACCCCCAGTCAAATTTTAAAATCACTTTTTACTCAACATTTTCTAGGCTCCTGATGGTTTCATTTTGGGAACAAGAAAAATAGAGATCGAAAATGAACGCATTTACGTTTAATTTTTCTTGTTTTCAGACATGTTTAATAAGTTTCACTGATTTATTGATGTGTGAAATTTTTGTTTGTTTTTTAGGCCCAATTGCTTCCAAATTGTTTTGAGAGCACTAAACGAAACCCAAACCCATTATCTTTGTGCAGAAACTACTGACTCTTGCCAGGTAATACTTTCCAGTTACCCAGGAGTTTAAGAAAATTATCATTGGTAGCTCAATTTCAAACAGTTTTCTTTTTTATTTTCATTCAGACATCAATAATCTTTACTTGGATTTTTCTATTGAATTTGCTAAAGGCGTCAAAATGGAGTCTGTCTAATGAATCAACTTATTCCGTTACTGTTTGATAAAGCTTCCACTTAGTTGAAATTTATTTAAAATTTTTTCAGATTTTTGCTATAATTTCAATGCTATGATTTTGTTCTAGTTTTTATTACTATTTCGAATGAATTGAAAAGCCGTTTGGTCCTTAAAATAAGACATTGGGGCAAAAATTTAATGGGGATTCAAAAATGATACATTTTCCTAAATAACAAGATCTAAGTTTTTGTTTTTAAAATTAGAAATATCTTTAAAAAAAGATTAAAGCAGTGAATCTGCAAACTGCACTGTATCCGGTTGTTATCACTATTTTTAAAATTGATATTTTTACAGGATAAAAACACTTCACCTTTGAAAAATCTTTTTATTCATATATTTTTATTTTTCTTCCAGTCCTGCCAATTTTTGATAATTTCCTTGTGGCTCTAAATAATTTACACTCAATATATACTTTTTATTGTCGACTAGTTCTTATCGAAATATTGAGAAACAGTTTTTAATGTTTTAATCAAGGTTTTTTGATGATGTGAAAATTTTGTTTGAATCTTCAATCATGGTCAAAATATTATGGCACTTATATGCCATAAGGACTAATTGAAAAAAAAAATACCACAAGCAGTTAAAAATATAGATACCGCCGTTGCTATATTCAACTTAAGGTTTATCTTTTTGATTATAGAATTAGAACTTAGAAAGAGAAAACAAGTTTTCTGTGCTCGATCAAGGGATGGAAGTGACATGTCCGTACTCATTTGGGGTTGTTATTATTTTTGGGGTTTTGGTTATAAAAACCACTTTTACAACATGTGTCAAATGTGAATTTGTGCTAAAATTTGATAAAAGTGTCATGTAATATGGCTATGATTGTTGATATAATGATTTATTATTTAAATCCTATTCACATTTGAAAGTTAATATTTTTACTTATTACTATATATGTTATTTTTATTTATTACTTACTTCCAACAAATGAGTATATTTTGATTTCAAATTTTGTCTGTCTGATATATTTGAAATATTTAGGAATGGTGGGACAGTATAACTGTATATTGTGGTAACAAGAGCATCAACAAAAGTGGAAATACTGTAAAAGAACTAAGAAGTTTGCAACTGACTATTTGTCATGGACAGAAGATACCTATAAATAAATTACCACATCCTTATTGTGTGGTTTCACTCAATGATATAAAAATGTGCAGAACAAAAGCACAGGATGCACCTGAACCTGTTTATAATGAAAGTTTTAAATTTGAGTAAGTAAAACTAGAATATTTTTAATTTCATTGCGTTTTCATTTTCATAAGTTCTAAGACAGTATTTTATATTTAAAAAAATTTGTGAAGCTCTGTTATTTTATTTATAGAAATTTTAAAACAGATGCTACCTTCTCTTGTATTCATCGATAACAAAATAACAAGAAGGGTATAAAATGTTTTGGTTTTTTTTAGTATAAAGAATCTGGAGATTTGCAAAACAGAAAAAAAAACAGTTGTTTAATTAATGCCTTTGTTTCTTACTTTACGAAGAAAATCAAAAACCACCTTCCACTCCAAATGTCTATTACCAATCTCTAACACTTACTGTTGTAAAATCACGGGAATCGCTTTATTATTGTTACTTTCCCATTTTAAAAATTTTAGGAGAACTTGTTGCTTTAGAGTTGAGTTGCCAATGAATTATGACTATTAGTTTTTTTTTTTTATTTTTTTTTTTTTACAGTGATTTGCCTGAAGATATTACATCATTTACTGTTCATATGTACAATCGGAAGACTGGACCCTACAAAGATAAAGAAATGGGTGCGTTTCAATAAAAAATAAGATTTTTAATAAAAAGTTATTTTTTCCGATTGCGAGAATAATTTAATCAACAATAATTATTTTGCTAACCTTAGGTTATTTTTTTCTAGATAAGGCTAGCGTTAATATTCAATATAACAGTTTTTTAGTCGTATAGAATATAATCTTTTTTTTCCTATTTAATTTAAGGTAAGAAAAACCAATGAATCGCCCAACCTCAAAAAATTATATTTCTTAAAATGCTTCAAGTTATTAATATTATTGATTCAAATTTTGCCTCAAAGAACAAAAAAATGTTTCCTACATGTTTCCTTGTAAGTAATGTTTCGTACTTAAGGGAATCTAATTTTAAAGTTTATGGTTTTATCAAAGGGAAAAAATCCGAGTAGACTTATGTGTCTTTCGTACAACATAAAAGATCACAAAAAGTTTCCCCATCAGAAACTGGGTGCATATTGCTGACTTTTTATGGCTTGAGTTAAGAATTGAATTGTGAAAGTTGTGAAAGTCCAAGGGGACCTTCTAGTATGTTTTTTTTTTATTGTAAATTGGAATGACTCAAGCCAGTTATTCCTACCGTGATTTTTTGTGTTATCGTAACTGCATTTCAGGGGTGTTAAACTACCCGGGAGTTTAATACCGCTGGAATACCGCTGGGAGTTTGTTTTTGCTTCTTATGTTTTGCAGTGAAACAAAAAATCCCGATACTTATATAAAATAAAAATATAAAATATAATATAACGTTTAACACATTAAAAACACATTTAAAAGTTTGTAAAGTCATTATTTGTTTGAATCTTTCGTTTTTTTAATCTTAAAAAATTAAGTAAAGTAAATATAATAAACAAAAAGCATTGCAGTTTCAACGATAATTTCATAATTTCAACACATTTTTTTTCCTAGACACGATAAAATAATTTCATTTAGGCTGACATTCCTAACAGACATTGTCCGTCCCTAATTTGCAGCCCTTTGCAGCAGATTTATTTCTCTAAAATTTGTAAATTTTTAGAAAACCATTAAAAAAGACTGCTTATCAATTGAAGGGCTTTTAATATAGTAATAATTATAATATAATGATAATATAATAATTATATTTAATATAATAATATAGCATATAAAACAAGTGTTTCCTTAGATTACAAGATAAAGTATGTCTGCAATATTCGGAAACGTTGTGAAGATTCTAGTTTCTGCAATGTATGCATGTTTAAAGATTTTGAAAAAATCTTCTGATTCTCAAATTTTGCTATTTCAGCTATTTTGCTTTTGTCAAAATTGTAAAATAAAATTGAAAGGAATATAAAACAGAGTTCAAAGCTATGAGGTCAAATACTTCAATCAAATTGTGTAATTTAGTTGCTGTTTTTATTTGTCAGTTCGCTAGGTTAATTCAAGTGAATTTATTTTGTTTTGCCAAGGTATCTTTTAAGCCTTTGCTGGTTATTACATTTGATTGTTTAAACATAAAATTAAATCTGCATTGACCTATCGAAAAACTGTTGAACTATATAAAAACATTATTAATATATTATAATTATAAATATATATGTCATTATTAATATGTTATTATTAATATATGTCGTTATGCATGCAACATAAATACCAAATAAAATATTTACTGGAGTATGCGTTTGTTAACAACGAATTTGAAACTTGCTATTTTAATGGTTAAATTTCTCTTTGTCTATTGGCAAACGTTTATTTTCTATATGTTTACTTTTCAGGTCGGGTTACTGTATACTTGAATACAATAGAGCCTGGTAAAACTCTTGATCAATGGTTCATACTGGGCTCACAACAGCATAAATCTGAAATGGGAAGTATAAGGATTACTGGAAAATTTGTTGTAAGATTTTTGCATATAATTTAGTGTGTGTTTCGTGATTTATATCTGGAATTTCAAGGCTTCCAAACCAAATATTTAATATTAAATTCTTTTAAACATTATTAGTCATCAAAATATTACTTACTTGTTATTGAAAAGATAAATTAACCAAACAACACTCTACGGGGTATTATATGGGGTATTCGAAATTACTAATCAAATGTTGCTATGTCAGAAATATTTTTTGCTTTTTGATCGACGAGGCAAAATTTGAACCATTATCATTAACTATTCAACAGCTGTTGTAACAATAACAGCCATTTAGCATTTAGCATTTAGAAATTGTTTTTAGCACTTTTTTTTAGCTCATTTCACATATCATTAAATTACTGATATTTCTATAGAATTTCTTAAATTTTTAACGCCAAAGATTGTTACCTGTAATTGTCCAAGGTGTGTCAAGCCATTATCACTCTGATTGTAAAATAGTTTGGTACACCAGGTACTAACAGCTCACATTTGAGTTTTCGGTAATAAATTTAAATTTCGTCTCCCCTATTTTCATCAAAACTTTTTTTAAAACGTTTTGGTTTTCTCAATTTTAAATGTTCCAATATTTACGCCAAGGTATCGTCAAACATTGCAATGACAATGCTCAGGAACTATTTTGTATTTTGACAATATTTTTGACTATTTTTTCTGAAACTTATGTTAAAGACATTTTTGAATATCATAAATTTTGAAGATTGCTTCTGTGACCCTTGTGGTTATCAAGCACGTATACTTGGTTAGCAATATTGCAATGAAAGATGAGCCAGGTATAGTTAATCCAACGGCTGTTTGATTGCATATTTTTTGGGCCTTACGGTGATAAACTACTGATTGAAATATCTTCTCAAAAGTTTTGTCCTTGATATTCAATCAGTTGCCAGTTGTTTATTTTCATGGAAGCTATGGAGAGCTCAAATCAAAATTTTTTGGAGGCTGGGCCCCATTTATGGTGTGAAACCGATGAACATCATCTCTTTTAACTTTTCTCAAAAGCAACGTTCCAATGAAATTTTGAAACGTTGGGTTTTGTTAGTAAATATTTTTCCAATATATTTAGCATGTTGCCATCTTTGAAATTTTTTTTTTTTGACGAAGTAGGCAAGCTCAAAGAAAGCCTCAAAATCAGCTTGTTTTCATTTTACTCTAAAAATGTTACTCTTCTATTAAGCTAAAGTTTTGGAATAGAGAAGTATGTCATATTGCAAATATATTTAACATGTTGATCATCTATTTGGATAGGCTTGATATTGCTATATTTTATTTTTAATTTTCGTGGATCCAGCTAAACTATGTTTATACAATAAAATTTTTTCTCAAGAAACTGTCTAGATAACAGTTTAAAAAAACTTTTTATTCACCTGAATTTTTATATTAGAATTGTTTTGTTTTTTTGTATTGTCGTAGACATGTGTGTCGTATTATCATTGGCTTGTTCTTATTTTCAGCATGAAATAATTATGCCTGCAGAAGACTATGAAAAACTACATGAGGTGATCATTTTTTTAAATTTCATATTACATCATTATTTCTGTGGATTCAAAAATTTTAGGATTAATTAATTTCTTTACCAATTTCTCATTGTAAGCTTTAATTTTTGTGATTCAGTCATTAAGGTATGTATTGTTAATAATCAAGCATTATAAGTCCTTAAAGTTTTAGATGATGGGAAAGTTTTTCTTTTCACCTTTCCATTATTTATTGTATATATTGTATTTATTTATCATTTACTTCTGTTACCTTTAATGATAATTATAACTTTTACTGCTGTCAAATATAAGGGTTTTTTATTAAACCTGCCATTTTATGTCATAATGATACCTACTACCGTACAAACAAAATAAATTTCGTGATTACACCTAGCAATTTGTATTATTTGAATAACTGCTGTTGTTGTTTGTTGCTTATCTTGAAATCTACATTGTAGATCTTACTCAGCAAAGATTATCAACTGATGCAAGCTTTAGGTGACTGTTCTAAAGATCTCAATTCTTTAGCATATACTTTGCTACGAATTTTCCGAGAAGATGAAAATGAAATCAATTTAATTCAGACGATAGCTATGAGGGAAATGAACCAAACAGGTTTTTTTCGTTTTCTTTCTTTTTAGTAAAAAAATCTACCTATGACACCGTTTATCATAAAGCATTGTTTAACAACAAGTGTGAAAGAGTTTTTTGCATCAATGTTTGTTTACTTAAAAAAAAATGGAATCTCTCTTCCCCACAGCGTTTAAAAAAAATTACTTAATAATTTAGTTCTTAAAATTTATTATATACACATCAGCTTTAAAATGCTTAAATCTTAACTCTTTAGTAAAAAATTGTAAGTGTATGATTATGAATTAAGAGTTTTAAAATTTTAAGATTTGTTCGTTTAGCAAGGTCGGCCACCGTGCTAAACGAACCGTCCAATGAAAACATGGCTGAGGGCACGGCCATGGTTTTACTTTTTTAATTTTTTTACTCTTTTTGAATTTATTAGTTGATGTTTACTGATTTTAAGAAAGCCAGTGATTGTCAACAATTATTTAGATTATTTAGAACGTATAAAATTTGTGTAGAATATATATATTTTTTTAAATAAGAATTTACTAAATTAATGTCCAATGTATATTATTTGTTAAAAGAAACATTTTTTTGAAAAAGTATCTACCTTAGATTTATGAAAATCGTTCATTTGTAAACAAATAAGAAGCTGATAACTTGTCCATTACAGAAAAATATAGCTCAAATATATATAGCTTAAATAAATAATACAGACAAAGCGAAATGCAAGCTGATATCTCACTGAACGATTGAACTACGACCTTACTTAGATTAAAGCGTGAATTCAAGAAAATTATGTTTCTCATTGAATCTTTCAAAAAAAATTTTTAATCACATATTTTGAATAAAAAAGATTTTTTTTTTTTCAAAATCAATATTTAATTTCATAATTATTTTAAACATGAAAATTTTTTTATTTTTTCTGTTTTATTTTTCATACCGTAGAAAGACCATGGTTAGTTAACTAATGAATATTAAAAAGACTTTTAAAAACAAATATTAAATACTACAGACGCATGATTTTTGATTTCTTTTTTGTGAGTTCTTCACCTCAAACTACCTGGTCTGTCCCTAACTTTTTTTGATTTGAAATTAAGAAATTTTCACTTCTTTTTTTTTTTTCAAGAAATTTTTTTGCTTGAAATGTAGAATATTATTTTTGATAATTTTAGTCATTTTAAACATTTTGTGAGTCCTTAACAGTGTCTAGATGGCATAAAAGTGTCTAATATGACAAAAAAGTGTGTCTAATATGGCATAAAAGTGTGTTTAATATGGCATAAAAGTGTCTTAATTTAACATAAAATTGTCTAAAATGGCATAAAAATGTCTTATATGGTATAAAAGTGTCTAATATGACATAAAACCATCTAATATGGCATAAAAGTGTCTAATATGGCATAAAAGTGTCTAATATATCATCGGTCTGATTTTTCTAAAGTTACAAAATAATATTTTTTATATCTACCATTTTGAAATTTTTTTTTGTTAGGTATAATATCCAAAATTAAACTTTTTGATTTTCCTCAACTGTGTATTTGCTAATGTTTTTGAGTATTTGAAAATTTTATTTTTGACGATTGTGTAACCCAGGCCCCGCAATTACTACAATACATCCATAACATCATCCTCCCCTCTCCTTTGAGATGAGATAATGGCTTTTTTCTTCTTGAAATTTGATTTTGGAGGTAAAAAAACAAAAAAGTAGAAAATATTAAGTTTACATAGCGTAAGAGGTAAACCTCATATTTGGAGATTATTGGTGTACAGAAAAAAAGTTAAAGAAAATATCATCTTTGGAGATTTTTTGAGGTGAGCCAATACTTTGCTTTTTTCTTTTTTTTTATTTATCTAAGGTTAACAATTGATTTAAATTCACTTCAGAACTATAGTTGGCGTATTTGGTATATGAGTTGTTTAAGTAGTTGGTGTATTTGGTATATGAGTTGGTTAAGTAGTTCAGTTGGTTGGTATTGTTTAAATAGTTAAGCTGTGGACTTCTCTTAAATGATTTTTCATTTTTGTCGCAGCTATAAGCGAAGGTCACGCCTTTGGGACGTTCCTTTTTTACCGTTATAATTTCAAATAGTTTTGCATGTTTTATATCATAAATCAGACACCCATTATTGTTTTTAAAGGTTTATTTAATGTACAGACGTAGAATTCTATCTGTTTGAAGAAGGATTTTCAAGTTTCCGTTTTATGTGCTACTGAAACCAATAATAAATATAGTTTTTAAAATTTCAAAAAATTTTGTAGTTTATCTGATCGTGTAACGTATGCTTGGAATGTTATTTGGTTTACAATCTATTTTTGTAAAGCTTGATGGAAAGCTTTCATTATCGTCAACGCCTTGAATTTTAAATTTATAAATTTATTTATGTTTTTTGTTCTTAGAGAAAAAGGAGACACTTTTTCGAGGAAATACGCTAACTACAAAACTCATGGATCAGTACATGAAGATGATTGCGATACCTTACCTTCAAAATACCATCAAGTCAGTTATATTAAAAATGATGGAATGCAAGCAAAACTGTGAGGTAGGATTAACAAAAGCCTTCTGTTGATCTCATATAGCTTGAGAAAAGTATTGTTAATACACCAAAAACTATAGCTAGGAGTCATTGGACATTAAAAATTTCACAAATCTACTTTAAATTGTTTTTTAATCAGAAAAGAATATCCATGCGTTACTTCTTTTTGATGTTAAATAATTCTTATTTTAGTTAATGCTCATAAGTAAATTTTTACATATTTTGAATCGCTTTTTACTTTGTATTCTCTGAAAAAAGTATTACACACTCAATAGTGGCTATAATAAGGTAATTTTATTTTTATTTTATTTTAGTATTTTAATTTTATTAATTATATTAGAAGGTTGAAATTATATTGAAGAATAAAAAAAAAAACAACGTCACAATGCCGAATATGTGAATTGTCGCTTGATCTATTCAAAAACTGTCAATGTGGTTTGTTATAGGAGATTTGCCATAATTGTTTTTTCTGACTATGTTTAAATAGATTTACTTAAAATTTTCTTATTAATTTTACTTTCACTGGAAGGAGAGAATTTTAGTTTGATTGATGAAATTTCACTTTTTTCTAATTTTAAAGTGATTTTTAATAAATAACAATCTTTTAATAATTAAATTATGAATGGTATATAATATTGTAGAATGTTTTTTATAATATTTTGGTTTTATGATCCTTGCCAATGTAAAATGGTTTTAATGTTTGTCTCTATGGACCACATTTCGTTTGTGGCTTGCATAAATATGGTAGAGGAGCACATTTTGTATGAGGTTTTCATAAGTTGGTAGAGGACCGCATTTCGTGCGAGGTTTGCATAGGTTGGTAGAGGACCGCATTTTGTGTCAGTTTTCTATAGGTTTGTAGAGGGTCATATTTCGTGTGAGGTTTGCTTAAGGTTGGTAGAGGACTACATTTTTTTTTACACGCATTTAACCAATACATGCATGAGTTTAGAGAACGTAGATATATTTTTTTTTTTTTACACTTTGTACCCAAATATGGTTAAATTGTTCTTTGAAATGGTTCTGAAATTCCTAAATTTCTTTTTTATTTTGTTGTTAAACTTTACTTGACTCATGTTGACATACCTGTGTTGCCAGCTTTAGAGAACTTCAGTTTTATGGGGCTGGGCTTTGAATTGTTTCATGTGTTTCTATTCAGTTTAAATTATTTAAAACGTCCAAAAATAATTTTATATTATTTTTGATTTATTATTTTTGCATTTTTTGCATATCAACTGTTTTAAATAATTATTTAACCAAGCCTCAAGCCTTAAATGTTTCATATTTCAAAAATGTAAAAATTCTTTTGTAGCTACATAGTATTTATTGATTTTTCAGTTAGATCCGTCACGTGTAGAGAAAGGTTCAAACGTTGCTGAAAACCTTCAACAGTTGATTAAATTTCTTGAAGAGATTACCAGTAACATATTTAACTCTGCTAATTCCTGCCCAAAGTAAGAAAGTATTTTCAAAACATGTGTCAACTAAGTTTATATTTTAAATGATCCCTTTTTAATAATCGACTAAAATTTGATTTATTTTTTGTGCTTTTAAAAATCAATAGCAGTAAGAAAACATTCTTTTGTTAGATTGAAAACAATTATGCTCAAAGTGGGGTATAATACAAAGACAAAATTGATACTTTCTGAAATACTTCTCTGTGGAAATAAAAAAACTAAAATATAACTATTTCCACAAAAACGGGTTTTACTCTGTTTAAGTGTAAAAACTTTTCTGCCAAGAGATAACGAAAGTTGCGAATTATCACTTGTAAATTTTTTGTCAAATATGAGTGCTACATCAAAGAAAAACCTTGGTAGAATTGGAAAATTGAATACTCTAGTATATGACCAAATGCCTACATGCCTCACTTTTCATACTCTTATTATATGACTATACAAAACGACTACTTCTTAATTTTGTCTACACATTAGTTAGACATGTACATGTTTTATTTAAAATTTTTTGTATAAAAATTATGAAGTTATGACTCTATTTAGGCCCCTACGATATTTATTTTATTGTTTACAATCTGTGGCACGAAGTAATTGGCCTGATGAACAATATATTGGGACAAGAGTTGTGAGGTATGCTTTTTTTGTTCTTTACAAATCTCAATGATTTGACGGAACTGATGTATTAATACAAGCCCTAAGTTGGATTTCAATGGGGCAAATGTTTATATTATTTAATTATAATTTATTTGTGAATTATTTTTTAAATTGATTTTTGTTGAAAACTTTAAAAAAAAAGACTGTCAGAAAAATTGCATTCTTTTGTTTTTAGGTTTCTTTTTGTTTTAAGGTCTGGTTTTGTGGATGTTGACCCTTTTACTGAATTAAGTTAAGATAATAAATAGTAGTACCAGAAAAACCTTGTTAAAATTTTACAAGGGAAACAAAAAGAAAATTGCACTAGTGTGTTGAATTTAAGTCTTATGTATATTCCTAAGCTAACTTTAAAATTTTTTGTAAAATTCCTTATACTACTATCGTTGATTCTGTACTAATAGTTTTGTTAAAATGGAAATATCTAAATTTTATCTAATTTTTTTTGAATATTTTCTTATAGTTGATTAAACTCTTAGCAATTAAAATTCTTTAAGCAGAATTTTCACAGTCTTATAGTCTTTTTGAGAATGGTAATTCTCTCTTTAAGGAATAATTAAGAGAATATATATTCACCACTTCAAGCAAGTTTTTCAGGCAATAGAAATTCATCATTTTAAATGTTTCAAAAAGTATGAGTTATAAAAACTGTTCACTAGCTAAAGTTTTGATTTCTTTTAGTAATATAACTGAAAAGAATGCTTAGATTTTTGCTTATAAGTTACATTTATTTAGCACTGAATTATAATATTTTCATGATGTTTATTATTTAGTGCGTTTCTTTTTCTTCGCCTTATTGTTCCAGCCACTCTTAATCCAAAAATGCACAATCTAGTTCATGGTAAGTATTCTTCATATTTTTGTTTTGGCCATCAAAAAATGATAATCTAGTGCTTAGTATAGCTTGTTTTATTGCACGAATTACCTATAATTAAAAAATGTATAATCTGATGGACAGTAAATATAATAAATCTTATTGTTCCAATTTAATGAAGCTGTTGTAATTTTTTATTCTACAGAAAAACTGCCAAAAAAAAAGAAAAGCATTTAGATTAAATTAAGCTTAGAAAGTTACCTGTGCTGTGTTGTTATAAAAACAATTTAAATGCAATCTGAACTTCCTTAGCCGTTTCTTGATTTCCATTTCACCGATGGTAGCTTTTCCCACAAAGACTGCATCATGCTGCAACTAATAAAATGTTTTTAAATGAATTTGATACCTAGTATTCTCCTTAATGTAAACTCTAAAGTTTTGAGTTTACATTAAATCATATTTATTAATATATTTTGGATTAATTTCAGTACTTAGAACACCCCTTTACGCCTACGAAATTCGCTTAACCAAAAAACCTGACCAAATTGAGCTAGCGTTACATTACGCAATGAATTTTGCTCAGAAACTCAGTGATAACTTGGCAAATAAATCCCCATATGTGGGAGTTTGAAGCCTTGACAACTGAGCTATCCCTGCTAAGTTTACATGGGGAAAAATTCATTCCATGAATTAGGCAAAGCAATTTTAATTGTTTTAATTTCAAGAAATTTTAAACCCTTGAAAATCACTGGTTTAAGCTCACCTAAAATACTTTTGGCAGTCGTAATAATTTATTTTTGATAAGTCATTACTTCATTTTTGTCTGTGGATGTACTAACTCAAAACAATTTTGATTGCTCAATTTTCCAGAATCACAATCACAGATGTCGGCTCGAACTCTGACTCTTGTTGCTATGTGTCTTCAGAAACTTGCAAACCTGGTAGAATTTGGTGCCAAGGTAGTGTTTTTTCTCTGTATAAAATGGCATATTTTTTCCTAAAAAAAATTGATATTTGTCAAATTTTATTAATTTTGTCAAATGTACTAAAGTTCTATTTAATTTTTCTGATTTAGCATTTATGTACTTTTCCTTAAAAATGTAATTTGATTCAAATAATTTCTTTGACTATAGCTTAATTTAAATATAGTAACTGCAACAAAACCAATCCTCTTAACTGTAATTAAAACATAGAAAACATTCACATCTGTCCGTTTTCTTGGTTCATTAGTTTTTCTGAAATTTTTCACAAAAAGGTAGAAAAGCGATGATTTTAAATTTTTGAAAAAAATTCCTATTTCTTGATATTGATCACGAATACAGTCATTTAATTGGACACAAGTCTGGGTATGTCAACCATTTTGAAAATTCTATCGATGAATGCTATATTTTTAATTGTGGAAATATTTTGTCCCGTGTGACCACCTGCTAATAATTCTTGTTCACCTCAAAGCTTGTCAAATTTGGTCAAAAGATTATCATTATTATGAAAATACATCTCTTTGTATCTCTTTGTTATGGTTAATATCGTTGGTAGTTTATTTGGTGGTAAAAAACGTAAATATTTTTATAATCTAATTTGTGTATTTGGCATTTATTGAAGTCAGATCTTATATTTATTTTTAAAGAGAGAATATATGCCAGAAGTTTTTATTTTTAGGAACCGTATCTTGTTGTGGTAAATCCATTTCTACAAAAATACAGAACAAAAATGATCGATTTCCTCGACGAGATATCGGTAAGTTTGATATTTTTAAATTTGCTGTGAATTTTCATTTGTAATAATTTGCATTTAAGGATTTCATTTTATTTATATGTAAAACTTGCCAAATTAAAAATTTTAAAAGTCTATTTTCTCCTTAAAACGCGCTTTTAGATTCAATTTTGGTAATGCAGCAGAATTTTTCATTCAGCGTTATGAGGTGGGGGAGGGTGAATTTTTCGTATTCTATTTTCACTCCTCCGTCCTTCTCCCATGCACCCTTCCCCTCCTCCACCCAGGCACGCCCACCATGGTTGGGCATACCAGAAAAAATTTTGATTTATGTGTTTAGAATGGCTATGGTTAATAAATTGACAAATAATTATTAATTTGAATGTAAGGGAACAGAAAAGCAAAAATCCTACTCAGCTTTTAGCTTCTTCTTATGTTGTATATTATTATATAAAACATTTGTTTAAATTGTATGTCTTTTATGGTTTATGTTAAGTTTATGGCAATTAGTTTTGAGTTGGCATACGAATAATGTACGATTAGCACGAGTAATGTACGATTAGTACTGCTAATGTACAATTAATGAAATTTTTGGAATTAAATTTTTATAAAATTTTGATGAAAGGCAAAAGTATAGCTTCTTTGCATGCCAGAGGTATTTTCACAAGCTATTACCGGTCACCCATAAGTTGAAGGTAAGATGAATTACCGGTCACCCATAAGTTGAAAAAAAACTTGAAAGTTGAACTCGATGTTTTCTATTGGTTTATTTAAAGTCCAATATTTCTGATACACCACTCAATTTGAAAGTTAAACTTCATGTTTTAAATTTTTATCTTAAGAACCAATCAACCATCTCTGACATACCACGCAACGTTAAAGTTAAACATGATCTTGCAAGGGATTTATCAGCTATTCACGAAACATGTATTAAACACGAGCATCAATTGCAAAAGATGGCTGCTACACAGGTACGCCATTAAAATACTCAAATAACTGTTCAGTTTATTTTTAAATTAATAAAAAAATTTAACATTAAAATGTTTGAACTCAATAATAAATAAAAATGCTTACAAGAATACTTACATATACTATAATTTTAACAATTGTATTCAAGTTAAAATCTATAATTAACTTTTAGATTAGCTTGACCAAGTATGCTGTGTTCTGCTAAATTACCAAATGCTGTGGGCACACTTTTTCCATAGCCTAGCGGATTATCCCAAACGTTCATTTTAGTTTTGTATGACAAAAGTCATTATTTCTTAAAAGGTAATTAATATTAAGCTTAAATAAAGGCAGTTTTATAGCTTGTTGGTGATAAACGATTTGAGTACTGTGTTTATTTCATTAAGCAGTTGCTAACCAACTTGTGTCCAGGGTAATAAATTGTTAACTTGATAGTTTTCTTTCTTGCTAAAAATTCTAAAATTGTTTTATGTGGTTTAATGATTAGAGAATATGCATAGTAACCACTTTTTTCTGGCCAAGCTGTGAGTATATAAACCGCAGGAGTTAGATACTGGTTGTTTGACAATTAAAAAATGTTACAATACAAAAAAAGACAAATTGAAAAAACTGAATTCTTAACCCTTTATCATTTTTTGTTTACAATTCATATTTTAAATATGTTTGTAATTCTTTCAGGATCAGAGTAATGGAGAAAATTTCAAAAAAAAAAATTAACTAGAAAAAGGTGTATTTTAATATGAAACACAAATTAGAAGCAAAAGTTATTTTTCGGATTTCTAGTTTGGACATGTTGCAAACGGTCTTAAGGTCAAAGTTTCTGTGATAAAAAATTTTTGGCAAAAATTTTCTATGAAGCTAAAAGGAGTGCAATTGCAATCATCAGTATGTTTAAGCTTCTTTCTAAGTTGGTTTCATAACAATATAATTCCAAAAAATTTGAAAATCTACACGTAAGTCTTCCAACTAAAAAAAAACAACGAAATATCAAAATCAAAGACTAGGAATGCCTTTTTCACTGTCACTTCACTTGGCACCCATATTCAGATCAACCACCTTTTTTTTATCATCAAAGAAATCATTGAGAACTAAAAATTACCTAAAAATAAGCCATCACTATCTTCAAATGATCGATGATCTTCAAATGATCTATTCGAAATCTGATTCGATGTTGTAAAATTGATGAGAATTTTCTTAAATAGATTGATGGTGTTGCCATTGGTGATCTTACTTTTTGTCTGCTGAAAGTGGTTTAATCCGACAAACCAGTGGTTTTTCTAGCTATTTCTGGAACTAAAATTTATAAATTTTATATAAGATTTATAAAAAATGGTGGGGTTGTTCGTTCTTGTCCAATAACAGTGATGTAACATTAATAAAAAATACCCTGTGGACATAACAGTAGCCTTTAAAAAAAGAAATTGAAAAATGTGCTGAAGTAAAATTGATTTTTGAACATCTGGTTAAGATAGTCCTACTTCTTGAAAAATTCTCACTTGAGATACTTATGGGATGCACTGTTTGTGTTATGTAGAGTTGTGCGTGAAGATAGACATGACTTGTGGAAGGGAGTGCCTCTTTTAGATTGTTGTGGACAGTATGGTTATATAACCACAAATATATTGCAGAACTTAAAATATATTGCGGGACCCAAAATATATTGTAAGACCCAAAATACATTGCAGGGCCCAAAGAATGCGGCAGGATCCAAATAATGTTGCAGGACCCAAAATATATTGCAGGACCTAAAATAAATTGCAGGACCTAAGGAATATTTGAGGACCCAAAATATATTGCAGGACCCAAAATATGTTGCAGGACCCAAAGAATATTTCAGGATCCAAAACATTTTTGTTCTTCTCCAATGATATAACATATAATGCACTTTGATTTGAAAATATAGTTTTAAAATACAAAAAAATATACAATATAAACAAATTTTTGAATTAAAAACAAATAGTTTATGGAAACCCGTTGTCATGCATTAATTATGTGCTTTGGTGGTAAATATCAGGGAAGAGTAAAGATTATGGTATGAACATGCAGTATTGTAACAATATAATGTATTCTTTTTAGGCAAATGTAAAGATTTTGTTAGCAATTGTTGAAGGTGTGAAACGTCAGAAAGAACAGTACATGAAAGAATCGAAAAGTGTTTGTGATGAGTTTGCAGTTTAAGCTATTAGTATCTTTCTAATATAATTGGTTGGTTTGTAATGTCATGTAATAAATCACAAGGGTACACTCGACTACTAGGATAAAACTTACTATTGCTTTTCTCTGTTAATTTATTTCGATAGTTTTTTTGGAAGATATGCCACAGTTGAATTTTATATCTTCTATCTCATCAAGAAATTTATTCTTTATGGCAAATTTTATGAAGCTGCCCTGATTTTGCATTGTTAAGAATTAGCAAAAAATCTGGGAACATTTGCTTTGCAAAAGTTTAACTTCGCTGAGTTTGCTTGTAATTATTGTTGCTCATGGTTAATTGAAAATGTGAAGAAAGCAAAATAATTTTGTACTTTAAAAATTAAAAAAAAAAAAAAAATCACCAAAGAATTTTTGGTTATTAAGTTCATTATCTCCTTTATTTAGGTTTTTAAAGTTCATTACCTCCTTTATTTAGGTTTTAAAAGATCATTGTCTCCTCTATTTGGGTTTTAAATTTGGCAATAATTGCTTAAGGAGATGATTTTTTCAGTATTTTGTATGTTTTCTAAAGCAGAGCTTAAAAATTTAGCTCACGTATTTTTTTTGTATGTTTTCAAATACTGATAATCCAGGTGTTAGTGTTGAATTATAGCTATGTTATAATTTTTGTTTAATATGAAATTGTAAAAATTTAAAGTTTAGTATTTTTGATTGTATTTTTTATACAATAAATATATATTAGAATTTTTTTGTAATTTATTTTCAATGCATGTCATTCTGTATTAGATACTCTTCTTTCACTTTATTAAAATTTTCAAAACTGCTTTATTTATACAGTTGTTATCTATTTTACTTATCTTTTGTTTTGGTAGATAATAATAAGAATGGCCAGTTTTAGAGCAATGGAAAGCGAGCAAAAGCAAGGGAGCATAATATTATCATCCAGGGAAAAATAGTGTGAAATTTTACGGGTTAAATATATAAATAATTAAAGTACCTTACATGTTCTCTTTTCTTCTTTCTTCTCACTTTTCTTTTATTTTCCTGAAAATATTTATTCTTGCTACTATAAATAGAGATTAAGATAACGTTCTGCTTATACATGCATGAATATTTATACTGTTTTTTTTTTGTAAATTATTTTTATTAAAAGAGACCATAAAATCGACTTTAATTTCTCGTTTTCAGGTCCTAATTCCTTTAATAGTTCTTAGTAATTTTTTTTACATAAAATCATTCATTATGACTTTTTTTTAAATCATTTTTTACATGAAATTGAAACCCTTTATCATTTGACATCTTTATTATTATTGCTTACAAACTGATAGATCTGAAGAAAATGATTTTGACTAGCAAACTAGCTGATAAAAAGATATTAAACAGATACTTATGTTAAACAGATCTTGTGATAAGTAGTTCAGACAAAATGCCGGTGTAATAGACGATGTAACCTAAGTTAACATATTTTATTGTTGATTATGATTTTCATTTAAAAATCTGAGTTTGAAGATAATTTCTTTTTCAACAAAGGCATTTATATTTTTAAGCAAAAAAATGTGTTGTTTAGCATCACCTTAAATATATTCTAGATTTTTACTCTCAATTACTTACTTGTGTAACTTGATTCTGACAATTTCAGTGGGTGTCATGCGTCAGATTTATGTTGTAATAGGTTGACTATGCAATCAATTTTAATTAATATTAAATTTTTGAGAAGGAAAATTTCATTAAAAAAATTAAGCACTGCAATTAAATTAATTTTGTTCACCTGAACTATTTTCGAAGCTTGTTAATGATAATATGATAATGATGTAGATGACGAAAATTTTTTTGATCTGATACCAGAGAAGAACTGTTGCAGGGCTTAATCTATATAAAAATTTATATTTTTTATTTTATATTTTTTTTAATGTACAAAAGTTATAACAAATAATAAAAAAGTATTATTATGGAAAACAGTTGTTTTTTATCTTATTTTCTGTATTTATTTTCTATATTTATTTTCTATATTTGTCTGATTAGGTAGAAGGCTCCTCCTCAAAAGTATTTCAGCAAGTTGCATATGTAAATATTTATATATAAATAAGGTATGAGTTAAGTGATCTCCAATTAAAGCCAAAGGATTTGCTTTGATGATTTTTTTTTTTTTTTTTTTTTTGTTATATTTATTCCTCTAATCACGGACAGCAGTGAAATAAAGGTCGAAAAAAGGAAATTTTTTACAAGTCATTTGCACGGCTAA
>JAUZNK010014433.1:0-22595 GCA_035046665.1 Euphysa ruthae | reverse complement strand
ATATATGTACATAATAAATTTATGTATATATATATATATACAAATTTATATATATCTATTTTACATATACTTCCTCTAAATTCTTTCTTTTAGGTTGGTTTTAGTGTTGCTTATCTTGGTATGAATCCAATTCATTTTCAAACAGATTTAAATGGAGATGTTAGAATTAAGCAAGTTAGCACATCTTTTACTATCACACAATGGAAGAATACACCAGATGAAATGCTGTCTGATGGAAGATTTATAATAAAGGAGGAAGGTATTTATTTTACTTCGACAAACATACACTTGGAAGGAAGGATGCCGTTTACAAATGAATGTGAATTATATTTAACTATTAATGGTACAGCAGTAAAAGGGTTAAACACAGTACGTAATCCATCAAAAGACTTTTCTCTTTTTTTATCTGGTTCCTTTTTGGCAAGAAGCGGTGATGTAATCTCTTTAAGTATAAAAGCTTGTTCAACAGATTTGTTTTTGCTTCAGAATAGTCTTTGGGGAATAACGCTTATTTCAACTCTACCAAAATCTGGAGCATTAGGAGTACTACAGCAAAATACCATTTTCACTACTCAGATTGATTGGCATGATTGCGGTAGATGGACGTACGGCAGCAATGCTATTGGACAATTTGTATTCCCTGAAACATTATTATTTGATGACAGGAAGTTTATTCAAGTTACACAAGAGGGAGTATATTTAATTTCATTAAATGTTGCCATATTTTATGAAGGATACAAGTCAGAAAAACAAACTTATAGGTTATCTATATTATTGGAAGATAATGTGGATAGTGGTTTGACTGTATGGCAGATTTCAACAGAAAGAACGCAATCTATGCAATTATCTGGTACATTATACCTTAAACCAGATGATAAATTAATACCAAAGATATCATTGTCAATACTTAGCAGTTATATTTTGAGGGACAGCGGATTTTCTATTGTCCTATTAACCGAAACAGAAATTACATCTTCATTTTTAGCTATGTTAAAGGTATAAAAGCTTTTATTCTGGTTTAACTAAGACTACTGTCAATTTTTGTTTTTTGTTATACATAGAAATTTTCTTCCATGTGAGATGCTAAATTTTACAATTGGAAGCCTGAAGTTGAATGGAATTGTGTTTGTGTTTTTTGCTTTTTGTTTTTTTTTTTTTTTTTTTTTTTTTTGAAGCCAATTATTAGCTTTTCTAAAATTTCAAAAAATTTAAGTGGGAAGTAAGTGGAAATTATGGATCTTGAAAAACATTCTGATGAAATACAATTTGGTAAAAATCAGCATTTCTGGATGTTATAAAAATAAGTCCCTAGAAAATCCATGTTATTTTTTCCATTAGAAGTCCTTAAAAAATCCATGTTATTTGTTCCATTAGAAGTCTTTAAAAAATCCATGTTACTTTTAGTGCTTTTAATAGTTTTAGTGATTTTTGGCTCAGATTTCATGAAATTCTTTTGAGACGCTTTTGAATTTTGTCATTTGTAATCAAATACTTTTGAGTTTTGTCAGATGTAAAAAAATACTCTTGACACTATTTTCTTTTAAATTTTGACAGATGTAATGAAATACTCCTGGGACATAATCCTTTTGAATTTTGTCAGATGTCATGAAGTACACTTGAGACAAAAAAATTTCACATGTATGTTTTTATTTTTCAGAGTGACCTTTTGATATCTGATTCTAATAATTTGCTGAGTGGTTGGTACTTCCCTACATTGCTTGCTTCTTCTAGTTTTGACTTGAACACCGGTACTCTCAAGGTTATGCAAACCGGCTACTATATAGTATCAGTTTCCTTGATTTTTGAAAAAGCAGAATCCTCATTAGCTCAAAAAGTTGCACTTTATTTAATCTTAAATTCAGCTCCTTTGGAAACTCAAACAATACAGTTTAGGTATTTATTTAATAGTCTATTTTTAAAATTAGCTCCTGAATAGCTCAGTAGGTAGAGCAACTGAATCCCTACTGCAAGGTCTTGGGTTCATATGCAATATAAAAAAACAATCGTCATAAATTTATAAAAACAGCAGTAATTATAAAAATGTAGAAAATTAACAGCCTTGTAATCAAAATGTGAGGTGGTAGTTTGTAATCAGCAGCTAAAACTATAATCATTTACAGTGTATGCCATGACTTCATGCCTGTGTTACATATAATCATTTACAGTGTATGCCATAACTACATGCCTGTCTTGCATATAATCATTTACAGTGTGTAATGTGACTAAATGCCTGTCTGGCATATAATCATTTTTGGTGTATAATGTGACTAAATGTCTGTGTTGCATGTAATCATTTACAGTGTATACTGTCACTAAATGCCTGTGTTGTATATAATCATTTACAGTGTATACTCTCACTAAATGCCTGTGTTGTATATAATCGTTTACAGTGTATACTGTGACTAAATGCCTGCGTTGTAAATAATCAATTGCAATGTATACTGTGACTATATGCCTGTCTTGCATATAATCATTTACAGTGTATACTGTCACTAAATCCTTATGTTGGATATAATCATTAACATTGTATTCAGTGACTAATTGTCTGTTGCATATAATCATTTACAGTGTATACTGTCACTAAATGCCTGAATTGCATAAAATCATTTACAGTTTATGCTGCCACTAAATGTCTGTGTTGCATATAGTCATGTGTTGCATATAATCATTTACAGTTTATGCTGTGACTAAATGCCTGTTTTGCATATAGTCATGTGTTGCATGTATTCATGTGTTGCTTATAATAATGTGTTGCATGTAATCATGCGTTATATATAATAATGTGTTTCATATAATCATGTGTTGCATATAATAATGCGTTACATATAATCATGCGTTGGATATAATCATGTGTTGCGTATAGTCATGTGTTGCATGTATTCATGTGTTGCATATAATCATGTTTTCTATTCAATCATGTGTTATAACCTTTAAGTAATTTTTAATCTGAAATTCTAGTGCTTGTAATTAAACATGACATTTCATGACATTTTTGAAAAAGATAATTAAACATCATAAAAGTAAAAAACCTCTTTTGAGTTATATTTCGTACTTTTTATGTTTCAAAGTTTAGGCTGTAATTTGATTTTGCAATATTAGACAAATAAATAAAATGAAATGGTTTAGATTTTTACCGTTGGTATATAATTATAAAGTAATTGTTGCTGTTACTTATTTTACTAATTAAATGTCATATCCACCTTATTCTTTTTCTGTTTGTGTTTTTAAAAGGCTTCAAATATTGTTCAATTTTGACTTCTTTATTAAATTCGCACTATTTTTTTAAATTTAGATTTGTGCCCTAAATAAAATTTTTTTGAATAAAGTAAAAAAATTGTTAATTCATATTAATAGTTAGAACGCAAAATGTTTGATCAACGCCTTGTTTAATCTGTTGTTAATCAACACCCTGTTTGATCTGTTGTTAATCAAGACCCTGCTTATCCTGTTTCCAAACGTTTGATCATCTTGAAATCTTGTCTGTTTTCAACAAACAATTTATAACCAACAAGGGGAATTTTTTTTTCTTAAAACAATGATTATTTTTAAATTTTGGATCATGTTAAAAAGTTTTTTGTTCCTAATATTTGTAGCGTCTCTTGAAAAATTTTGATTGCCTCTTTAAAAATTTCGAGTACCTCTTAAAATTTTGAGCGTCTTTTACAAATTTTGAGCGCCTATAAAAATTTTGAGTGTTTCTTTAAAAATTTTGAGTATATTTATGCTCAAGATTTAATGTTATTTTTATTTCATATTTCATTTATCTTTTTATTTATATTTTTTTATTTTTTCTTTTAATTTTTGAAAATTTGCCGAAATTTAAATTAATGTTAAAAATTCTTCATTTTCAGCATCCTCTATATAATGCTTTTGCCTAGTTTGAAATAAATCTTTTTATTTTTGTTTATCTAACAGCCCAATAAATATAAATTTTCTATTTTATCCAACTATGTGTATCTTCAAGAAACTTCACCCTATACCCATTTACATCAATTATTTACATAATGATTAAAATACGAGAATCCTCAACTAAAACTATCTATATTGATTAATAAAACCCTAGTAAATAAGTCAAGTAGATTACTTGAACAAATGCCCCAGTGTTTACTGAAGCAGATTTGCTATTACTTTTTGCTACCTTAATTTTTAGGAAGCTAGAATCTCAAGCGATGTTTAATAAAGTGATGAAGTTAAATTCTGGTGATACGCTTTCACTATCTGCAAAAACTATTTTCAATGCTACAGAAGTTTCTACTTTTGCTGAAAACCAAAACAGTAGTATCATATCAGCTAAGAGAAGGAGAGCTATTAACGATTATGTGACCATAAATCTTAAAAGTGCTAGTTCAGCGTTTGCTTTGATGTATTTGCCAGAATTTCGTATTTCTCGTGGATCACAGATGTATACTTTTGTTGAAAAATATCAAATAACAGATATAATGGAAAAAAAGTCTCTCAATATCTGGACTACTAGGAACAAACAGAACAGTGATGCAGAGGGTGATTTTCCAGTTGCTAAGTCTGGAATTCATATATTGGAGAGCAAAATTATACTCGAAGATTTAAATGGTACGGTAGAAGTTAGTTTTATGAAAAATGAAAAGTATCTTTGCACAGGTATTACAAAATGTATTGGAATGTGTAATGTAGAATTAAAATTTTTGTGTTTTGCGCATCTTTTACTTGGTGATACGGTAAAAATTACCATTACAGCATTACATAATCCTGTTTATATTTTACAAAATTCTACACGAATTGTCAGCATTGTTTCTACAAAGGAAATAGGTTTCAGTTTAGTGCTTGGTGAAGACTTCCATATAAGTTCTTCACCTGGTAATTGGATTGGAATCGGGGGCTGGAAGACAAATGTAACTAATCACATCGGCTTGTTTAACAATGGCTTTCAAAATCATAACAAGGAACAGGTTTTCCTAGTTGCTGGAACATATGAAGTTGTCGGAAATATTATGTTGGATATGGGTCCAAGGAATGCATGTTCAAGTGACTGGTGAGTTATTGTCTATAGGCAATTTTATTTCTTTAGAAAAAAATCATATATTGCCAAAATGATGCACTTAAAGAAGTTTTATAACAGCTTTTTCTTTGTAGACTACTGATGATTTGAAGACTGATGATTGCTAATTTGAATATAGCAATAAAAGTAAGGTTTCAAAGTTGTTTTTGGAGTTCTGACATGACGTGCGTTGACAACTTCTCGCTCGGTAATTTCCTACCTGGCAGAATTCCACGCCATATTTTCACATTTGGCAATTTCCCACTCGGGCATTTTCCCACAGAACAATATCTCACTATGACAATCCCGACAATCACTATGACAATCCCGACAATCACTACGACAATCCCAACCAAAATTTTTCCTTATTAATGAAAATTAATTCAATATTATTGAATGCTAAAAAAGCCTTTAAAATGAACTATTTTAATTCATGTATTTATTCATGCATTCATAGTTATTCGGGGTGCTCATAGTCACCCCCATTTGAAAGTAAGTTTTTATCTTTTATCACTTCCACCTGAAGCACATTGCTGGATTGGAACACTTTAAATTGCAGAATAAAACATATACTCACAAAAAAAAATTTTCAACAAAATCATTTGTGATTCTGGAGATAATTTTGAAAAACTGGCATCTGAGTTATCCCATTTGACGGTATTTCAGTTTCAATATTGCGTTGCAAGATCAATCATGATCAAGTATCATTGGGGATAAAATTGAGATTCTGCCTTTGAACTCTCGTAATTAAAATTGTAATATTTAAATAAATATAAAATTTATAGTAAAAAAGAATATGTAAAACATGTTAAACTACGCAAATTAAACCTGTGGCTCATACAAAATTTCATATATGTTTCTAAAATATTTGATACAACACATTTTCCCCGAGAGAATGTGAGTCATGTGATATTTATACGAAAAATCATTGGACAAAGTTTTTTAGAATGTTTTAGTAAACTCAGGTGACTGATATATTTTATTTTATTTAAGTTATTATTTTACTTATTATATTTTTAAAAATGCAAAAAAAATCGATTATAGTTTTTATGTGTTTATTCAAAATAGATGGGATTATGTTATCTTACATAATATACACAACGTAATTATTTAATATACATAGTTGAAGTTATGCAGACATGAAGCTGGGATTTCATTAATAGTGAAATGTAAATATTTTCTTAACCTGCCTTGTCTATTTATATATTAGTTTGTATTTTTTTTTTTTTATATAGGTGGTAGGATTTTTTAAAGCTGGGTGTTTAAAAAAGTGTCTTGTCTTGTTTTCTTTTTTTAAATAATTATGGAAAGCAACACTTCCTGCAAAGAAACCACTCGATATAATATATATATATATTTCTATATATACATATATATATATATATATATATATATATATATATATATGGGTTTGTTCTTTAGATTTATATTAATTTAGTCAAGCTTGGAGTTTACATACGTAAACTCATAATACAAATTTTATTGAAAATAGTTTTTTTTTATATATATATATATTTCAATATATTTCAAATACCGTTAAACAGCCAAAAAATTTTAAAAATCTGAATTTTTTAAAATTTTCAGAAAATCTAAAATTCTTAAAAAAAAAAAAATTTCAGCTGTTATGATCATAAAAAAACTATATATTTCTTGAAAAAAATGTTTTTTGGTTTTTTTGAGGTTTCCAGTAAAATATCTAAAGATTATGTTTATTAAACATATTTAATTATATATATATTTAATATATTGAAAATATGTCCTTTATTATCAGATAAGCCTAAGTATGTTGTATAAGTATGTTATCATGGGTTTGAACAGTAGTTTGGGTTTTTTTTTTTTAATCCCAGTAATAAATTTTGTTAGTGCATGAATTTATCTTATTTTTATTACTCATTGATGATTATCAATGCGCCAACATGATTAATTGACGTTTCATAAACTGTATTATAAAATAGTAAGACTTTCCCTGTGTGATGAAGAATGACGTAAGAAATAAATGGAAAACATTAAAATCTATGTAAACCTCATTCATACTAATCTATGGCTCCTTAAAATTAAAAAAAAAAAATCTGAGTTCATGTTTAGTTTATATAAATATAAATAATAAGTTATTAATTTATTAATAATAATAATTTATTTATTTTTTATAAATTAAATATATATGATTTATATGGCTCAGCGGTAGCTCATTTGTTTTTCACGACTAAGCCTCTGGTTTGAGCCCTGTCGTGGGTGGTCATCTTTTAACAAGTTTGAGTTTCGATCATGTCCTGCTATTAGGTAAATAAATGATACTTTAAAAAAGGACGTTAACCAACACATATCACCAAATGTATGAATTTTTCATAAAAAAAACAAATTATTTTCAAAACATAAAAAAAAAATTTAGTTAGTTATAAATTCACAGTATACGATTTATTTCTAAATTAGCAAGACGTTTTCAAAAATAATTCATGTACTGGCTTCATTTATATGTTCCAATTATTCATTTTTGGATTATGCAAACAAACTTAGTAGTTAACAGTGTTTAAAATAATACTTTTAAAAAAGCATTTTTAACGGTGGTTTCAAAAACATAACTTTTTATTTTTATTACAAAATCTGTAATAAACTGTATTTTAATGTGTTATAAATGATGTTTTTCAACCATGAAGAAACAACATTGAATAATAAACTTTTTAAATTAGATAAAAAAACGTTACTATTGGTATTTTATTGCTGACAAAAACTATTTTAACTGTTAACTACGTTATAATTATATTTTTATCGTGTGAAATAATTATTTAATGTGTTTATGAGTTAAACAAAAAGTCACAGCAAGTAAGTTTTGCTTGGCGGGTCACAATTACATACATATGATGCCATAATTTGTGACATATAGTTTCGCTTGCAGCTAAATGTGTTCAAAAAAGTATAATTATAACTTTTCCAAAATGCCCAGTTAAGATAAGTTTTGCATGGCCTATATATGGCCTTTGCCTAAATTGATTTACACAGGAAACGTCTCTAAATGTCTGTTTTTTTTTTGTTTTTTTTTTCGCATCACTCTTTGTACTGTAAAAGATAATAAAACTTCAAAGCACAGTTTTATGTTGCATAAATTTCATAACACATTCCTTTGTTAATCTTAATATTAAGCTGCGCCAAGAAATTTTAAGGAAATTAACATTGGTTCTAACGATTTTAAAGAAATTTAACCTGGGATTAATTAGGTAATTTCTGGCAATTTTTTTCTTTTTGTTATATTTTGATAGAAACCTTTTTGAAATGGGTGAAGTTTTGCAACAACCAAAGCGCGAATATTTAAGTATTGTCTCTACCTAAATTTTGCTAGAACTTCATTTTTAAAATATTTCATTTGCAGATTGTGGATTGATTTTGAAGTGTAAGCAGAGCGAGATCTTTGAAAGTGAAAATCATAATTATCAAATGTATTTTGCAATATGAAAATATAACTTCCTTAGTTTTATAATTATTTTATTTTTTTCATATTATCTTCAGTTTGACTACAGTAGAATGTGGATTATTTGTTGGTGATGAATTGGTATATACCTTCTACCAGCAGAAGGATTTAACTCAACAGAACCTTATAACTACATTGAGCCTGGCTGGTAATCTTGACGTTAAGAAATGGTTGCGGATAGAATTGAAAGTGAAATCTTCATCAAATGACAGTTTCAGAGTCTTAAAAAGTTCATCGTGGGGCACCATATCGATTTGTAATTTTAATTTCATATTTTTTCAAATCATTGCCTGAATTTTTATTTCATATATTTCCAATTCCATATCTCAATATTTCCAAAAGTTTATTTAAAGGTTCCAAGATGGTGAAGAAGGTTCTATAAATTTCCTTTCCCTATGGATGTTTAGATTTTTCTAATTTGCCAAAAAAAATGTTCAGATAAATTTGTTAGTAATAAAAAAACAGATTATTTTTGGAAAGTAACTCAGTTTTGCAAATAAGGAAATTGCTTTCGAGAAAAAATATTCAAAAAAAGATCAAAACTTTTGTGATTAAAATGAAAAATGCAAGGCTTAACCTTGGATGATGCAATGGAACTCACTTTTCTAAGATAAATTTATCTCTATTTCTGTATTTTAAGCTTTGAGTTCTTGCAAGTGTCAAAATTCTGAAATGATTTGAGTATAGAAGGAAGTTACAATGAGATAGTATGGAGAAATTCCTTTTATAAATAAGTATGAAATAACACATTTAATATTACTATAAACCTTTCTTTGCTTCTTAGATTCAAACCCTTCGAAGAAATATTTAAACTAAGGACTTGTTCTTTTTACAGATATTCATTTTCTTATTGGTTTTCTTTAGTGAGTTTAGCTGTTCGTTTTCTTTAGTGAGTGCACCATTTTCAAGGATATCTGACAAAGGTCCTATCATGCTAACTAAGTTTTCACCCGCAAGCTACTCCAATTGGATTATGAACGTTGTTAAGAAATGGAGTTGTGAGGCATCGGGAGACGGTCAAATTACATATCTGTGGTATAAGAATAACGAGGTTAGTAATCTTGATATTTAAAACAACATCATTGGAGAATTGGTATAACATGAGTATATAGGTCTTGTTCCAAAATATATTTTTATATTAAATTTTTTTTTTATGCTGGCATGAAATATGAATTTATTTCATAAAGTTTATGACATGAATGTCTACTATGGTATTATATTCGCATCATATGATGGAAAAAGCCTGAAAGAAATCTTTTTGTTTCTTGAGTCCAAAATTTTTGTGTTTTAGATATTAGGGGTTCGTATTCATGCAGTAAAATATTAGTGAAACACTTCTTTTGATATGAATACATTACATTGAATTCTTTTTCTGTTAAACAGAAAATAGAAAACAATGGCGTTTTATTAACTTTACCAGTCTTCTTCACATTGTTTCATTATAGTAGATATAGGTTCATCATTTATAAGGAACGATAAATGATTCACTTGTATTGTCTGCCCAGAATGTAAGAAAATATGCATTTTTATCCTCTACATTTCTATGTTCATATCATGAAATTGATATTGTTATTTGTACGATTATACATTGTATTGTATTTGCATATTTAACTGTTTTTATGCTCAAGCAAGATGCACAATTCATAACACAAAGTTTATGTTTTCTTATTTTTAAATTGTACATAACATGAATAATTTTTAGGTTCATATTTTCAAATCCAAATCCAAATTTCAGGTTTAAACATATTATTTATTTTACATTTCTGGACGTGTTCACAAAATATATCAGCTTTGTGGTGAAAGGCAATTAGCATGAGGGTGAGAAATTAACAAAGTAAGTGTGCCCATTTTTCATACCTTTAACTCAAAATTGTAATTAAAAGTATAAATTTTGTGCAGAATGGCTAAGTAAGTTGTCTTCACCCTATGGAGTTTTGTCTCAGGCTTTCACCAGGAAAATTAGTTTAACTTCACTGAGATTCTGATGACAAAAAAATTGAAGGACACAATAATTCATGACAAAATATTTGAGAATTTTTTGCTACTGCTATAGATAAGTATTAATTTTTATTTCTAGCTTGTGTTGACAGAAACATCTGCTACTAGTACATTGCAAATTGCTGGTATAATAAACGACACTGGCATATACTATTGTGTTGCTGAACTCGATAACATCAGGATACCTTCTAATAATCTCAATGTGACAATATATGGTATGGAGCTTATTAACTTCATGAAATTTTTATTTTCACCAATATTTAAAATTATCAGCATTTAGGCAGCCTTCACGGGATGCTGGTTTTTAGAGAATTTTATATCAGTCGAAAGTCGTGTTTAAGTCATGTCCCAAACCGAATTCAAATTAAATTAAATTTTATTGCACAATGATTAGTTCATTTGAGGTGGAAGTTTATTTAAAAACAGTGTTGACACAATAGTTCATTTGAGGTGGAAGTTTATTTAAAGACAGTGTTTACATAATAGTTCATTTGAGGTGGAAGTTTATTTAAAAACAGTGTTTACACAATAGTTCATTTGAGGTGGAAGTTTATTTAAAAACAGTGTTGACACAATAGTTCATTTGAGGTGGAAGTTTATTTAAAAACAGTGTTTACACAATAGTTCATTTGAGGTGGAAGTTTATTTAAAAACAGTGTTTGCACAATAGTTCATTTGAGGTGGAAGTTTATTTAAAAACAGTGTTTACACAATAGTTCATTTTTCTAAATGGGTTATAAAGTTTTCGTTATTTGATGTATGATTTTCGATTTAAAATGTTTATTTTTAATGAACTGAACAACTTTCCTAATTTATCATCCATTTGATTGATGTTGTAAAAACTAGCAACCCAGTCTTTATCTGATTTCAAAGCACCCTTCTTACTGGGCTGGTACACAAGAGGGCTTTTATGCAGAAGGAAATAGAAATAGAAAATATTTTTAATTAAGAGTTAGTGTTAGATTTTAAGAAACAGTCAATTTCAATTACCTGATCATAAAAAGGTAATATACCATTTGAATTAAAAAGCTTTTCTAAATGTAAATCTGCTATTATTGAGGACAAAATACCTTTTGTTTACAATTTTTAGTTATTTAATCATGTTGCCTTTTAGATATTAATGAATGTAGTTTGGATAAATTCAATTGTTCTCAGTATGCAACTTGTGTCAACACGCCTGGAAGCTATAATTGTGTATGCAACCAAGGGTTTTCAGGTGATGGTAAGACTTGTTATGGTGAGTGGATTTTATTAACTTAGCTCTATCGTCTCCCTAAAAATTATGTAGTTGAAAAAATATTATTTTTTATACGTTTACATCCTTATTTGCGTAGTTTTATATAAACATTTTTTTACAGTTATTTACACAGTTCTATAAATATGTTTACATCCTTATTAACACAGTTCTATAAATACGTTTGCACAGTTATTTACACAGTTCTATAAAGTTCTATAAATATGTTTGTGGTTGTTTGTTCTTCTTATTGAGTCATTATTTTTTTTCTACAAATGCCAATAATTTCAGATTTTTAAAACACTTGTACTAAAAATATTTATTCGGGCAAAACAACTTCATGATGAACAATAGAATAAGAAGGTTTACTTTTAAAATTATTTATTGATATTTTTGCTCTGGTCCAAGAGCCAATCTCAAAATATAAAGCATAAACTGTTAAAGTTTAGTTTAAAAAACTGTAAAAGGAATTTCAGTCAACCTTTGACCTGCTTCACCAATATAAATAGCATTACAATTTTCTCCTGGATACTGTGTACTTCTTATGAACCGTGATAATATTTTCGCAACAACCGTTTATAGAAAAGACTAAAATACAGACCTAGATATAAATTGGAATGCTTTCGCCCCAATGAGTTGGAAAAAAGGAACGCTAACTATTATGATTCAACATGCCTTTAACCTGTGTTCAAATAATGACTTTTTGAACTTGCCTGGTTTTTGCACAATAAATAATGATCCAAATTAGTTAATTAAAATTAGCAGATGCAGCAAATACAAAAATGACAGTTTGTCTTAAGTTGCGCGTCAGGTTTTTCACGTTTTTCGCTAAAAAATAATGTTAAACAAGACCATCAACACGATATTATATATGAAGCTAATTGCACGGGAGAGAAATTTAATGCTATTTATATTGGCGAAGCAGATCAAAGTTTGACAGAATGAGTAAAAGATCACTCTGGAAGTCAACAAACATCTCAAATAATAAAACATTGTATTGAATCAAATCATCCAACCTTGAAAAATTCAAATTTCTAAAATAAATGAAGGTTTCAAACTAATACTTATAAAAGAAAAATAGCAGAAACTGTTTATATCCATCATAAAAAACCATATTTAAATATAAAAAATGAGCCAGCTCGTCTCAAATCATTTACCTAGTTTTACTGCTATTTTATTAAAAGCTGTCGGTTTATTGAAATTTTATTTAAAATATTTTGATTGCAAAATTTGGCAGTTTTTGGAAACTGCTGAAAAATTGCTGATTAAAAAACAAAAAAACTTTTTGTTGCGTCGCTGAAAATTTGAATTGCTTGTGGTTTTAATTTATTTTAGACACTAATGAGTGCGAATTTAACCACTCATGTGCAGCACATACCACATGTTTAGATATACCTGGGTCTTGGGTATGTGAATGTGAAGAGGGATGGTCTGGAGATGGCAAAGAAGAATGTTTGGGTATTTTGTTTTTATATTACTATAAATATTTTGATATCACCATAAATATTTTTAAATAATTGACTATTTTAAAGTAAATGTTGATAGCATGCTCTTTGATGCTCCCTATGCTCTGCAACATTAAACTATGCAGACCAGCTAGAAAGTTTTTTTTTTTTTTTTTTTTTTTTTTAATGATCTGGGAAATTTTAATTGATTTTTTAGGATTTCACAGTTTATGTACTGTTTTCCCTACCTATAGCATTGCCTATTTAGCATATTGCTGCTATTCTAGAGATTGATATCCCAACTGTTTCCACAAAATAACCTGTTTATTTCATCTGGTATATATTTTTAGTTATTTTCATTTCATTTGAATTTTTTATAAGTAGGGCAAGCTTTAATATTGAAATATTTTTATTACTAGATGTAAACGAGTGTTTAAACTTCAAGACAACGAAATGTGACCAAGAGCATGCCAACTGCACTAACACTCAGGGATCATACAACTGTACATGTAAAGATGGATGGTCAGGGAATGGGACCACATGTCTAGGTAAAAGTTATATTGTTTTATTCAATGTTATGCATGGCATATTTTTATTCAATGTTAGGTGTGGCATTATTTTATTCAATGCTAGGTGTGGAAGTGAATACTTTTGACTAATATATAGTATGTTTTCAAATTTTTTCTGTTTTAGGATGTGTTTTTTCCACCTTTTGAATGCTGTTTTTGACATTTTCAAAAGTTAATTTTTCTTCAAGAAGGAACTTTGTTTTTTGCAATAAAATTAAGGTTTTAAACAAATTATTTTTCTATTCTCTTATATATAAATAAACCTTGAAAATCTTGAAAAGGTTATTTCTATAATGAATATTATGGTGATTGCATATATTTTCATGCAAAACATCACCGAGGCGGAGGTCCAAAATAGGGTTGCCAGGCAAAATAAGAATCAAAGTTTATCAGACTGATTGGTTATGCCAAACAGGTATTCAATTTGATTTGGCTGAGTAGCCAGACAGAGGTCAAATTTCTATAAATAGTGGAATATATTTCTATAATTCATTAATAAATATTATTCACTAATAAATCTTCATTAATGGATGAAATTCTTGATATATATATATATATTTTTTTTTTTTTTTACCATAGCGAACTTTTGAAAAAGCCTTTTGGTTGTTTGTTGTTGAAAATATGGGGTAATTGGCTGCCAATATTTTCTTTTATAGATATAAATGAATGTACTGCTAATACGTATATATGTGATATTCATGCAACTTGTAATAATGTTAATGGGACTTACAATTGTTCTTGTGACAATGGTTACGAAGGAGATGGAAAAATTTGTAAAGGTAGGTTTGCTTGAGATTCAACCAGATCAATTTTTTAGGGTGCGCATTTTGCAAAGATCATTAGTCATGTTTAATAAAAAGCCAATATCCGTTAGAACAAGTGTCTCAACACTGTTTCCACTAGATAATATATACTTCCATGTCTGCATCAAAACAGCAATAATAATCTTCTTCAAATGAACTCAACTTTACTCTCACTAACAAGAATATCTTTTGAAGCTTTTGATATAAGTTCCAGCAGTTGAGGCACATTTTTTGGTGTTTTTGCATGACGCAGTCTTTCAGAAACTGTTTACAGTATAGGGAAAGATTTTGGGTAATTGATAATGCAAGCATTCCAGGATTAAGGGCATGTTACTATGATACTAGCAATACTATATAATATGGTACTTGCCAACATTCCTTGGTATACATTGTGACAGTACTTTTTCAGGTCGAATTTTGGAGATTTTATTTTTGCAATAGTCAATTCTGTGTACTCTTCTTTAAATAGGTGATAAACTTCACTAATGGCCATCGTAAGAACTTGCTTCTGCTCTTTCCTCTTGTTATTCTCATCTCTGATTGTTATGACATCTTTTTTTCCTGGCATGTGTCTAGCAATGTCATCATAACGATAGAATTGCATTACTTGGTCAATTATTTCATTTGTTATACCTGCTCTCCTTTTAGAGTGTTCATGTGGTATCAAACCCCTTGATTATTTTTGATATTTTCACTACTAACGGTTTCCTTTGTGGGCTTCCTGTTAAAGTCTGCTAACAGCTCTCCCAAGAACTTGTTTTGCCATCATTGGTGTTATATTATTTTATTGTACTTACTGCTTTCGCGCCATTTCTTAGTTGATTCATGATGTTTTCTTTTGAATTTCATTTTTTTGTCTTTTGTAATCTTTTACTCGTTTAAGTTCCTTGCACCTGTACTCTTCAAGATTGTTTAATTTTTGATGTTGATGCCGTTCATGTTGACATTTAGCATTTTTTTTTACCCATGACAATGGTTTCTACATGGAAGCCGTTCATTGCAATTACTTTTACATGCTGGATTTGTTAACCCTATTCTCACAACTGTGTCACACGATACATTTCTGCAACAACGTGATTGGCTCATTCCAGCCATACATGTACAATGGCATGCGCACGTATTAATTCCAGCCATACATGTACAATGACATGCGCACGTATTCATTCCAGCCATACATGTACAATGACATGCGCACGTATTCATTCCAGCCATACATGTACAATGACATGCGCACGTATGTCGACACTCAGATTACTACCAGACTACCAGAGAAATTTCCGATAAAATAATGGCTGAAGCCCCCCAGAGCTATGGTAGCTGAAAGCTTTTGAGTTTTTTGTTTTCATTTAGGCCTTTACTTCCAATCTCAGCTGAATAAAACATCAAATAGCTGAATATATCTTGATAACGCAGTATTGGCCAAAAAGACATTCATTCATCTTCATTTAACCAACCAAGCTGGACCTTAAATGGATCTAGAATATGTTTTTTATCAATCAATAGTTTATTTGTGTACTCGTTTTTATAAGTCTAATTGAACATTTAATGCAGATCTGATCACTTCAGTACCATTTTCCATCACAGTAAAAACATGTGCAACTAACTCATTTTTAACTCCTGTTACTCTTAAGAAGGCGGAAATAATCTTTTAATTCTTCATTTTTGTAATCATATCCTTGTTGATATATTGATTTAGTAAGGATGTGATTTCTTAATTTAAAGGGTTTTTAACATACGTCTGATTTTTATACCTCGTTTTCTCAAGTTAACTCTCAAAGATCCCTCTTCATTGGCTCCAGACCTCTAAAAGAAACATATTTACGCAGTAAAAACACTTATCTTGCGATATATGTAAAGCTGAAATTCATTATTTACTATTTCAGCAAATGATGAGAAAAAAAAAATTTATATTGGGTTAATCTTATATTATATCAAGTAGAATAACTGAATATTCCTTCGGCATAAAACTGACAATTGCATAACATATGCTTTGACCGGTAAAATAAATACCGTTTTATATAAAATACATGAATTGGATGTTGTTATTACGACCAAGAGTGCTCAATGTAAAAAGATGGTAAAGTAATCCGAAAATAAATAAAACATAATTCTTATTCAGTAACTTAAAGGGTCATCTTTTACAGAATTTTCAAACTAAAAAGTTTAAAAATTTTTTAAATTGTAATAGTGGAAATATAATCAAATATGCTGAAGGTGGTATTAAAAGTGTTCAGGTTGAAGTGTTACTCATGTCGGGGCTGTGTTGCAATTACTTACATTGGCCACTTTATAATTGTTCCTATTTCTACATTTACGTAGAGTTTCATTTCATTTATTCAAAGTTTGTATCAGGTTTTTTCATTATGATTGTCACTTTTTCGACTAGGCACAGGTTACAGGACCGCTCTCTGGGTTTTGAGGGGTTAATATTTGGAAAATTCTGTTTCATTTTTGTTACATTGCCTACTAACCAGTCATTCTTTTACACCAAGCTTTCTCATACTTCAGCAGGATATTAAACTTTTTATTTTCATCTTATAACAGTTCAGTTTATAACAACAACTGCTGTCAACTTGTGTCCTGCACAAAAAGTTAAAATTCTGTTTGAAATAGCTTTAAATATGTTAGTGAAATAATATGCTATAAAAGTGTAAATTTTAAAATAATCATTGAGTTGTTTTTCGAAATCTTTTAAATTCTCAGTTTGTCTTATTTGAAGTGGAAGCTGATTTTATTTTATTCTGATTTTTTCTTCCAAATTTTAGTCTGATTTTTGGTAGTTTGACTAAGTTCGCATTGTTTCTAGTGTTGACACTGTGGCTTTGTGTTGTGAAAAAATATTTGTAATTACTACAAGTTTGATTTGAAATACATTTTTTTCGCAACTACACAAGCGTTTTTATTTATTAGAGAACTGATATTTTTGACATTCCCTGTGTTAACAGCAGCTTTTTTGAATATCAGATCATTTGCACGATTTTCAATGCTTTTTAATTTCGTCAGTTGTGCACTGTTTAGGTTAAGATTGATAAGACTGCTGTCAGTTATTAGTGGAACAATCATAACGTTAAATATTTCATTGCAGCGCTGTGGTATTGTTTAATAATGTTTGTTCTCATTTTCGCAAGAAGTCTATAGTCTGTTACAAGCTTTTTTATATGACTTGTTGAAAAAAATTGTTCAGGTGGAGTGATAGATCCAGGGTACAACCAAAGTACTTGTACTCGTTGCTTGAGACAAGTTGTTGATTAGAGTATGACAATGTCAAGGATTTTTTGACTGTCGATAATCATTTTTCCATCCTGAAAAGCGTCGATTCAGTTTTAAATTTTTTCAGGTTAAAATTTAGTTCGTTATTGTTAAAGTATTTGCAAATAGTGTTGGTGTTTTCTATTACAGCAAAGGTCGAAGTGTAGAAATATATCACCAACATATTTTATAACAGTTGCTTTTTCCAAACAATGAACAAAGTCATTTAAATACACTGAAAAGAGAAGTGGCCCAAGAATTAAACCTAGAGGAACACCAGATGTCATTTTGAATTATTCTGACTGTTTTTTTTTTTTTTTGTTTTTTTTTTAAATTTCTACTATTTCATTTCTACTGAAAAGTTAGTCAGTCAATCAACTTAATTCGTGATCAGTGACACCGTATGATGGCAGTTTACTTAAGAGTACACTGTGCAAAATAGTATCGAATGCTTTTCTCTAGTCTAATAAAACAGCCCCAACAACTTTACTATTGTCCATTTCTTTAAATAACCTACCATGCTACATCTGGGTACACTGGAAGGAAGTAGTCTATTGTACTCATCTGAGTTAGGAGCTGTTCATTGCAGTTTAATACTTCTGGATTTTGAATCAATTCACTCCTTCCCAGTGTTCTAAGTCATTGACACGCTTCTAATTTTATCCCTCTTTTTATTTCATTTGACACAATATAATATGTTGTTTTGATAAGTTTTACTGAATGCCAGTTAAGGTTTTGTCTTTATTTCAGATTTCAAATGTAAGTTATGCCAGCTTTAGTTTCCCCATGTGATCTTATGTCCCCAACATTGCAGTATGGTTGTTTCCCAACGGACAAGTCCTGGACTTAGGCCTTGGTTGGCAACCATCTAGGAAAAGGAAAACTCCAATTCAAATCTAGCTAAATACCATTTATTAGATGAATGCATATTTTTTCTTCTCTTTGTGGTCTGACATTAGTAAAGTAGACTTTAAGTGTCTACTTTACTTAGTCTCCTGACTTGTTTGTACTTAGTCTCCTGAATTTTTTGAAAGAGTTCTGAATATTACAGCTATGACTAACTTGTTGGTAGATATGTCAGGAAAGACATTCGATCTCATTAAAATAACCTGGTCCCATTACATTCAGACTCAATGCCCACGTTCTAGCCATATTGTTATGGAAAATGTATATATGATGCACTTTACATTATTTTTTGTGCTGTATATAATATATATTAAGGCATAAAGTCTTCAAGTGAGTAGTGGAGTGTAATTCTTTTTTTTTTTTTTCAATTAACTTTTTAGATTAGAATATAAAGTACTCATTCATACATTTTACTAGTGAATACACTTTACTAATGAATACACTTTACCATTAACTTTAGAAAACCCATGCTTACGTTTGCATACTTATGTTTACATGCTTTGTTTGCATGCTTACGTTTACACGCTTACGTTTGCATGCTTACGTTAACATGGCTGCATTTACACGCTTATGTTTACACGCTTACGTTTACATGCTTACGTTTGCATACTTGCATTTGCATGCTTATGTTTACATGTTTATTTTTTCATGCTTACGTTTGTAAGTTTGTAAGCTACCCTTAATTGAGGAAGAGTGCTCGTCAGAGGAATACGCTTGTCAGATCGAATTTGCTTATCTGAGTAGGGCATATAATTATTCTTATTTTATTTTAGACACTGATGAATGTCTGTCAATGTTTAACGAAGTCCGGAAAAATAACACGCTTTGTGTTGAAAATTCTGAATGTATAAACACAGAGGGGAATTATACTTGTAAATGTAAAGATGGTTATAGTAGGATTTTAGAAACGCTCGAATGTGAAGGTACTTTTATTTTCCTACTTTTTTCACCTCTTATCATTTTATTTATTTTTATTATTGTAAAATTTCCATAACTCGATGAAATATAAAATAAGTATAATAGTAAATTTAAATGTGCTCTTTTAATAAATTACTTTGAAAATTTCTCAAAAAGCTGAAAATACCTCTGTATTTGTTTTTTTATAAACTCTGGTATATATCAAAGTTACCCTGGCAATAATTGTCAATATTCATTTTGAGGGCAGAGTTTGAGATTTGTTAGTATTATAGCAATTTATAACAGGACTGAGATTATTTTGGCTCAAGCCTTACAAAGTTATTTTTTCTAAATGTTAAATAACAAGCAATAACAGTATTATAATTATAAACCAATGATAATACATTTATTACAAATAAATTGTTTTCAGTGTTAAAAGAAAATTTATAAAATTGGAACTTGGGCTAAAAATCAGCCTTGATAATTTAAAATTATTTCAAAAATTAATTTAGCTTTGTGTATCTAAGAAAGTGTACTTGATTGAAATAAGAGTATACCAAAAACTCACCACACAATAAACACACATCTCCTCATTTATATGCCGTAAATGTTAAAACGCAAATGTTTTATAATTTTTTTAACAGACATCAACGAGTGTGCTGATCCGAATATCTGCAGTAGTAATGGTAGGTGTGTAAACGATCCTCCTGGAACATACCAATGCTTTTGTAATCAAGGTTTTGAAGGAGACGGAAAACAATGTACAGGTATTATATCATTGTTATAAAAGGATTCAAAATATATTGCCTCTGCCTGTAAAAATTAAATTTTAATATTAATTTTTATTTAATATAATTAAAGATACCGAAATTTGTTATCCCAATTTATGCTTCTCTTAAGCCCTTACCCTTTGATGCTCTTCGAATTCAATCAATCAATCAATCAATTCAATCAAACTGTAAGCGTGTCTCATGAATTGTTGGTGTCAATTTTTAAGTGTTACAAATTTACAATTAAATTTATTATAAATTTAGATTTAGATTTTAAATTCTTGAGTAATAAGATATTTTTAAATTTTGAATGCCTGAGACGTTACGTAATATTATTAAATATTGTTCTGTTGTCGCTTAAAATATTTTTAAACATTTTATTTATCCAAGAAACAGTTGTGTGTGTATATATATATATATATATATATATATCTTTAATTGTGCTGACGATGAAACCATTTATACATGTGACAGTGGCTTTGACAATGTGGTTGCAAAACTATTGGAATTTTTTCATCAAACTTTGTTTTTAAAAAATATATTTTTTGTCTGTTTTTATATTTCACTGTAGTTTTGATATTTTATAGCAAAGGAACCATGAAATTCATTGATAGAATCTGTAAGAGAGGTCTCCATGCACTTTCTAATGAAATTTAATGAAATAAGGAGATGCCAAACCTGAGATGATGTGTGGTCTCTTTAAGCAAAAGTTAACTATAATTAAGCTAAGTGGGTATTGTAGATGGATGTACAACATTGCGACACAATTACATTCGGCATAAATTTGCTTTTATTAGATGCAATCTTATTGTTGAACCTTCTTCCCAAGAAATTAAAATCTTTTTTGTTTTACTCTAGCAACACTATATAAAAGAATGGAATGGAAGTATGAAACTAACATTAGATTCTCAAAGTATTTTCTTGATTTTATTATTCCAGCTTTTTTGTTTGTTTATTTCATTAGGTGTTTTGAGTCGAGCATTTTTTTTTAGATTTGAATGAATGTGAAATGAAGAACGAATGCGAAAATGGGGTTTGTGCTAACACTGTAGGTGCATACGAATGTGTTTGTAATGAAGGTTTCTTGACAAACGGAAAGACTTGTGAAGGTATAAACCTATAATAAAGTGTTATTAATTTTCTAAGGGATTTAAGTAATTCGAAAGTAAATTTTCATTACTTTCTACTTATTTTTCGAAGACTTGGTTTTTTACATTTATACTTGACAAGATATTTTTTTGTGAATGACCACAAGATCAATTAGTTGGTTTACATTCAGTCTTCTACATAGGTCAACCATAATTAAAGCTAAGTACTACTTAAAATAGGATGTGTTGCCGTTAAATTCTTTAGATAGATATGTTTTTGCAATTGGCAGAAGTTGATGATAAAGGTGGTGTTATACTGCTGAGGTAGAAATCTGACCTATTGATTGAAGAAATCTTGATGATTTTGACCTAAAAAGTGAATATGTTTTAGTTTTTATCAGCTTTTTGTAGTACGCAATATTTTGCAGTGTATAAGTCAGAAGTATTTTATCAACATGCTTTTAGAGTCTCGGATAAAATACCAAATAAATCAAGAAAATCCAGCAGGTTTTATTTGCTGCCAATTTTAGTCCTAAAAACGTTCCAGTCTAAAAACCACCGTACACAAAAACTTTTGAGATAAATTTATTGAATTTCTTTAAATTTCAAATTTTTTCTAATATTTTTTGATTATTCAATAATATATCCTACGGTCTGTAAGAAAATTATAAAAAATTATATATTTTTGGGTGATTGGTAAGATAATAATCTAAAAAAAAATGAACTTTGTTTTGAACAAATACCACTATAATTTTATCAAATACCACTGATTATCAAATACCACTGTATTTTTTATCAATTACCAATATGTTTTTATCAAATACCGCTATATTTTTATCAAATACCACTATATTTTTTTTCAAATACCACTATATCGATTTTCTAATTCCATGAAAAGTTTGTCCTTTCATCTATATCAGGGAATCTAACAAGGGAAATGCAAATCTAAAATCATGTTTTTACAAGTTATAGTTAGAGCTCTCTTATTATTTATTTATTTTGATATACATATAATCTACCTTTATGAAGGTAGTTCATGTTATTTATTTTGATAAACATGTAATCTACCTTTATGAAGGTATTTCATGTTATTTATTTTGATTCACATATAATCTACCTTTATGAAGGTAGTTTATGTTATTTATTTTGATATACTTGT
>JAUZNK010014422.1:0-22598 GCA_035046665.1 Euphysa ruthae | reverse complement strand
AATGATAAACGTATAAATTTATCAAATTATAGAATGAACCAAAAGAATAAATTAAGACGACAGCTACTTCGGGCAAATAGTTTTAAAAAACATGACGAAGTTGTGGAAAAAGTGGGTAAAACATATGAAGCAGGAGGATTTTCGTTGGAATATTTTACATTTAAAGTAGTTTCTAATTGTTTTTATGCCAGATTTCTTGTTATGTTTATTTAGAAAATTAGATTTTTGCTTTTTTTTAGTTTGGAGTTTTTGAGACGTCGGCTAACATATCTCACAAACCGTTTAAGATTTATTTCTGAAATTTTCAGGGAAATTTTAAATTATTATTTAGAGTGTTTTAAGTTGACCAGAATTTTTTTCTTTTTTTTTGCTTTGCATTTTTAGACGGCGTGCTTTTGAATGTTGAACTTTGACCTCCGCATACTTGACTTAATGACTTCTTATAAAAAAATGGTCAACTTAAAACACTCTACTGCCCTTGATAAACACCATATACAAATTTCAGCCAGAGATGATTAACCCAGCTTCTGCAATATTGGCCGGTGTAAAGTCAATTTTTTCTGCTTTTTGGTGGCTTTTCACAAATATAGAATTTTTATTATTTTTTTTATTATATGTTACTGATTTGACAATATTTTGTATCCCAAAAATGAAGAATAAAAATAGAGGAGGTTTCCCCCTTAAAACAATCGTGGGTGTCTTCTTTTCGATGATTTGTTATTAAAAACTAATTAGCGTTTTTCTTAAATGCCATGTAATTCTAAAAATTGGTTTTAATTTCATATTTTTTTAGCAAATTTGATTGTGTCATCCAAGATGGGCTGAGAACTCTTTCATTTCCAATCGGATAAGAGCGTTTTTTTTTCTTTTATTATTTTAAGTTGGAATGTGTCCACTGATTTATTTCGTCTCTAATAGAAATTAAAAATCATTTATGATAAAAATTGGAATTATTGAATAAAAAAACACAACCAATAAAATCGTTAAATAAATTCATTAAAACCGATTTGTGACAGCTAATTATAAAACATACGACTATATAAAAATTTAAACATTATCGTTGATCGTGAGGAAAAACTCCTCTAAAGGTTCACTTTGAAAAACAAGCATAAAATAAAAGCTTGCACAAGTAATTACATGGAAATGACATTAGTATGAATGAAGAAGTAGTAATTTTATTGCTCATTTCGTTTTATTAATATCCAATATTTTTTTTTACCCAAAATTAGATGACGGTGTTTCATCGAAAGAACGCGATCGTCACGGCCATTCTAACCACCGACTTTCTGTGTCGCACAGCGAACCGCTAGATTATAAAGCCACTAAAGAAATTCTTGATGATTATATAATAGTACGCACTTATTTTCTTATTTTACTAAATATTATTTATATATATATATTAATCTTTTTGTTTTTAAATCTTATAAGCAGGACACATTGATAGCAGTTCATTTATTTTAACTGGGGTGTTTTTGTCCTGTGTAAATATTCATAACTAAATGGTGACAGTAAAATATTGACCAAGCATAGGAAATAAATTTTAAAACACGAATTCACTCGAATTCGCTGTTGTCATTAAGACAAATATTTTGAAATTTCACTCGATCAAAATCTATACTCAATTTATTAAAAACATAGTTCCTAATTTGACGCTGCTGGTAAAATTTCGTTGATAAAGCTCTATATACAGCGGATTCATTCAATGGGAAACATTTTGGAGTAAAAATAAATTAATGGAGCCAATTTTTTGGATACAGGTTCTCTTGGGACCATATGTCATTGAAAAATAATAACGCAGACCAGTCATATATATCAATAAATAGTTGTTATATAATTGGAAGCTGCTCCACTGCAAGAACCATTTGGTACGCAGAATCCCCAACCCTGGGCCAAAACATCGGAGAGAAATGGTAGATGCATTTTTCATGACAAACTATTTTTCATAGCCATTATTTGACAATATCATAAATAATCTCTTAAAAAAATAGATCATACCACTTGGGCTTTTCGCGGGATTTATATTTCTTGGTTATTCCGGGTATTTCAGAGAAAAATATTTAGGGAAAATAAGATCCAAGAATAAACTTCGACGACAACTAATCGTCAACTCAAGGTAACGCTTTGTAGAAGTTGATATCCGGAAATCAGTTAATAACTTCTAGTTTTGACATTCGAACACAAGCATCATGACACCAAAACCACACAATTCGAAAATACCCTCCGGCAATCTTGTTGTCAGGAAACTTTGGAAGATATTCGGTGCGCTAAAATGGTAAAAATGAAAAGTAGATCCTCGATATTCTCTTAATAACCTATTTTACAAAAAATTTTGGCAAAAATGACACCGAGCAAGAAAAGAGAAATTTTATTATTGGAATGCGTTACATCCGTTTATTTAGATCGGAAAAAAATAGAGCCACGAATTTTCTTTTTGACACGGGTATTTATACTGAAAAAGTGTTTATCGAAGACTAAAAATTTAGTTTTTTTGTAGACCTTTTTATTTTAATTATTTTTTCAAAAATCACTAAATGACTTCAAACGAGACGAAACTTTAACAACAAAGTTATCTAGTAGTGGCTGTGAAACTTTACAAACTTCTGTGAAAGATAGATATCTTTAAAAAAAGCTATTTTGAACAGTTTGAATGAATTATAAACAAAAACAATAGATTTTCAATTTTACGTGGTAATATTAGAAGTATATATAAAAATTTTAGTGGCTTTAAATTGATATTAAAAAAACTTAATCTTTTCCTTTAAAGTTATTTGTTTGACATGGGAAAATATCGATGCACCAATTAGTAACTATGATGCAGCTCTTAATTTGCTTTACCAGATTACTAACTAGTTAGTCAACCATGTGTTTCTATAAAAGCTGGTGGAACACGCATATACTTTTTAAATAAACACAACTTTAAGTTAAGAAAACAATATTTCAAAATTGAATAATCATACTGAAAGCATGTGTTGGAGTTATTGGTACATCCGGAAAGAACAACATTGTCTTTTCAATATACAGACCGCCTGCTGGTAAAGTTTCACATTTCATTTGTTTTGCTAAAAGTATGCTGAACAAGCTTGACAAAGTAAAAAAAAACCTGTCTCTTGCAGGTGATTTTAATATTGATTTACTTTGCTACAACAAGTTTCTTAACATTAAACTATTTTATGATTTCATTCTTGAAAAAATTATGCTAGCTTCAATTAACAAACCTACTCGAGCAAGTAAGACTTGAGAAACAGTTCTTGATATGTTTTTCAACTATGAATTTTTAACTTCATTTTCGGATTTTAATTCGGGCGTTATAAAAACGAATATCAGCGACCATTTTCCTGTTTTTATTATTGCCACATATATCAACTAAGACGCTTTAAATAAGCAAAAAAAAAAATATCGAGAAAAGATCTCTCCATCGAACTAATTTAGAGGCTTTAGAAAAAAACTTAACGATCGTTCTTGGAATAACGTAGATGAAAGTAACTGTTCTAATCTGGTATTAAAAACGTTTTTGACAAGTTTCATGAAAGATTCAATGAAATTTATCCAGTTAAGTTAGTTAAGGTTAAACCTAAAGAAACTAATAACACCTGGATGTCACCAGCTTTGGTAAAAAGCTCCAAGAGAAAACAAAAACTCTACTTTAAGTTTAAAAATTAGTCAAACGGGGTAACATAAACTATTATTCTAAACAACTTGTGGAGTATAAGTCAAATACTAAAAACACTTGGTCAATACTAAACAAAGTAATTGGTAGGAAAAAAAAGTTTTAAATATTTGAAAGAGCTATTTATAATAAAATTTTTAATCCGTTTGCATATTATCAGCTGTTTTATAAAAAACAGGGTGAAGAAATTTATAATTCTTTTGGAAAAAAAATTAGTTTATACTTGGGGTCTTTATGATCTTTCAAAAGCATTTGATACAGTTAATCAAGAAATTCTCTTTTAAAATTTAAACATTTTGGGGCAAAAGGTAAAATTTTTTAATGGGTTAATAATTACCTAAAAAGTAGGAAGCAATATGTTTAATGCAAAAGCTCGATATATTTTAGATATTGTATGTGGAGGTTCTATTATAGGACGTTATTGCTTTTAATTTACGTTAATGATATGTATAAAGTCGTCTCAAACCTTATATCTACAATTATTATTTTAACTGAGTCATTATCGTATTGCAAGACGAAGTCAAGTATCTGAAAGAAGCAGTCAACAGTCTCCAAAACCATACAAAAGAAATGGCAAGAGTGAGCATCGAACAGGGTATTTTAGAACTAGAAAAAAGGTCTTATGTATTCAACAATATTCTAGTAGAGACGCTATTAAAACAGTAAACATCCCTAGTAATAAGTGGCTGATGCTGATCTTGAGAAAACTGTTTGCGATATATCAACTGACATTGGATCTCCAAACACTCCCTCTGATATTCAGGCGTGTCACCACCTGTATGATAGTAAGAGGACTATAGTAAGATTTCAAAACCGAAAATCTGCATTCAACGTCCTCTCAAAAAAGAAAGATCTAACGGCCTCAGAAGTTGTCAAAAAATTGACATCTAAAAAAATTAACAAGAATTTATTTCCATACTATAAATTATTACTATAATATTTCCATACTTATTTACACGCCAAAATTAAACCATTATGGACAGAAAAAAAAATATTTTCCTTCTGGGTATCGGGTGGATCACTCCGTTATCGATTTAACGAACACGGTAGCTACACTACTGGTAAAGAGCTGGTTGAAGTATATGGCGCTTGAATGAGAGAATCAAGAAAGAACTCTTTTTAGGCATGTGAATCATGAACAATTTCAAGCAGTGTTTTAGCATTTAGTTCTTGTGTTTATTATTTTGTCGTTTATATTTGACTAGTTGATACTCATAAAATTCTATTAAAATAATTATTTTGATAATAAAAACTAATTGCACTCAAATTTCCCACTTAATGACATATTTTACCCTAAGGAATTATTACTTTAATATATGATTGTATATTTAAGTATTTTATGTCACGTGAGAATACCCTTACTCTCAAAAAAACTTATCCTTTTTTAGTAATGTCTAAAAATAAATGCAACACACGTAAAAAAAAAAAAAAAAAAAAATGCAAATCCAAATCATCATGTTTTGCAATGTAATTTATGTAAGTCATTGATCCACAAAAGATAAACTAAATGATATTGATCATAATTTACGCAATACTGTTTACATTATTTGGTTCTGTATCACATGTACCTCGGATCTTTTTCCATTTAGTCACATATCTGATAAAGAACTTGCTTTATTGTTTTCGTCTAATGTTATACTCGACGATTTACATACCTCTCATACTCTTAACGTATTTCCATCTTCTAATAACCAAAATTTCTTTTCTCGATTTAATAACTTATTTCCTTCTAAATCTATAGGTCCATTTGATGACAATGATAATAACAATCCCCACTTAATTAACTGCAAGTATTACAACATTGAAGATTTTCCTGACAATTAAACAATCATACATTCCTCTCATACAAGTTTTACTAAATACCTTCAAAACCCTACTGTTAGCAGCCTATTTATCACCCCCACTAATTCTGTTGAAATAACTTCATTGACTAAAAGTCTTAAAACTGGTAAGGCTTCCGGCTCTAACAATATTCCTTTAATAATTAAAACGTTTACTGGAGAATTTTCTGTAATTTTATCTCGTTTATTTAACATATTATTTTTAAAAGTTGTCTTCCCAGATATCTTAAAATTTTCTTTTGTAATTCCTCTTTTTAAAAAAGGTTCTAAATTAAACTGTTCAAATTATCGATCAAATTCTCTACTGTCTGATAAAAGTAAGTTACTTGAAAAACTCATGTAATCTCGACTTTCCAGTTCTTTAACAAAGTATAATTGCGTTAATGAAATGCAGTTTGGTTTTTGAGCAAAGTACTCAACAAACCATGCTCTAGTTAGTATAACAGAAAAAACTCGCGAGGCTCTCGGTAGTGGGCAATTTGCTTTTCAAACTTTTTTATTGAAACTTGCAACATTCATAACTATCCAACCCAAAATGCTGTAACCTACAGCATTTACCTAAGTTTCGCAGCATTCGTTACGGTAAATATTCATTTAAGTACCAGTCTGTGACTGAATGGAACAGATCATTTTGCATTATCGTGCTTTTTTCAACAAGGTATATGGAAACTGAGATTATCTCAATACCATATTTCATCTTCTTTCATTTATACGATGTTTTCAGTTCTCTTGTTTGTTAAAGAAACTATTTCATAATAATGTAGTGTAGTTTTATTAAAAAAACTTTGTCAGATTTAGTAATGTTTGTTTTAGGTTTTCTCATTGGAATTTCGCTCCTTTTGCAAAACGTGATGTTTGGATCACCAAAACTCATTTGCTTTTTAAACATAAATTTTTGTACTTGAAGTTGTCACTCCTTTTGTTCAGCTTTTCACCTGTTGAGTGACTCCTACTAGTATTCAATCAATTAATTTTCTTATTGTTGTTTGTTGCACAGATTTGTATGTATATGATTGTACAAAGCAAATAAATTATTATACTTATTTACTGATTTATTATGTTTGCTGATGATACTAATTCGTTTTTGAATAGCAGCAACATTAAAAATTTGTTCACAAGCATGAATAATGAATTAAAACATTTTTCACATCGGTTTAAGGCAAATAAACTGTTCTTAAATTGTGAAAAAACTGAGTTTGTACTATTTCACAAATGGGGATCCGCAGAAAATTTACCTTTAAAAATTCCATTTTTATCTATTGATATGGAAATAAGATAGAAAGATTCAATAAAGTTTCTAGGAATGTTGGTTGACCAAAACCTAAATTGGAGTAATCATATGATGTTGGAAACTAAACTATCTAGGGCAATAGGGAATTTTATATAAGTCTGGGAATTTTCAATTCTTAATATTGATTAGTTAAGAAGTTATTGGTGGTTAACAATTTTCAGCATTTAAAATCTAATCTAGTTTTGTAACATAAAAAAATTAATTCAATCTAATTAAAATAAAAAAGTTAAAGAAAAAAAAAATTTTTCACCTACAGCTATTGAGGTGAACAATATTTCTATTTTGACTTGAGATATAGTTTGGTTTGTTTAATAGTATTTGGGAGTATGATCCGTAGAGCGTATTTATATTAGCTAAATATACAATGTTGTTAGTATGATCCGTAGAGCGTATTTATATTAGCTAAATATACGATGTTGTTAGTATGACCCGTATAGCGTATTTATATTAGCTAAATATACGATGCTGTTAGTATGATCCGTAGAGCGTACTTACATTAGCTAAATATACGATGTTGTTAGCATGATCCGTAGAACGTATTTATATTAGCTAAATATACGATGTTGTCAGTATGATACGTAGAGCGTATTTATATTAGCTAAATATACGATGTTGTTAGTAGTTTAACTACAGAATAAACAAATCAAGGAAAATTAATTGAAAATAGACAATAAAAATTTTTTTTTCAAGTAGGCTGATCTTCCCCCAAAGTCGATTGCGTGTTTTTGATCAATTTAGTTTTACATATTGCTTCAGCATGAGGGAAAAAGTTCAGGGCGCTATCAATAGTTGCAGCAAGTAGTTTAACTGTGTTGTAATTTTGAATGGTATGGCCGTCTAGTGTTCACAGTTGGATTGCCCCTGTCACCAACGTTCAAGGATTAAAATTTGATAGGCTCGACTTAAAGAATTCCGCAAGTGATAAAGAAAAATTATTCATTGGAAAATAGTACAACGCTAACAGAAATATTTTACACTTGTTTTTTTGTTACGTCTTAACTATCTCAACAAAAACTTCAATAGGGCTTTTGTCCGGATGAGATTATAATAACACGTTTCCAATAATTTTGCATTGCTATGATACTGGGATGAATCCTACACATTTCAATAGCAATTAAAACTGGATTGTGACTTGTTCGAATAAATTAAAATTTCCTTTTAGATATATTTAGATAATAGTAATAGTAATTAATAAGCGTTTCACAATTGCTTTGAGAAAATTCTTTGACATATGCGGCAAATTATCTCCTTAAAGAATTTTGGTTTTAACAAATTTTAACTGAATTCCTTGGAAATTCAGAACATTATTAAAGGTTGCGTTGAGTAGCTATAGCTATGAGTGTTGAAGAATGAATTGAATGTTTAGATCAGAAAAAAAAAACTATTTTGGTTGAAAGTATTGTAATAACTGCAGTGATAGATATCGTGTAGGCGAGAAGGGTTTAGACGAGAGTTTAACGAAAGTCAATTTAGGCATTGAGTAACCTAATGAATTATGGCCACTAATACTATGCTCTCATACTCAGGTGTGTAGAAAATAATTTTTTTGTTTTTTATGAAAAATAAATCTAAACAGGTTCTGTAGGTTTACAACATGATTTAAAGGAATAAGTATTTTTTGGTTCCACAGGGTTCTTTCTATTCTCTTTTTGATTTATGTAAATGACTTTGTTAACTGTTAATCAAAACTCAATACAGTAATGTTTGCTGATGACAATAATTTATTTATGGCAGAAAAAAATGTATCTCTTTATTGTTCAAAGCAAAAAAACTCTTAATGTCAAAAGTATTATTTATTTCATCCATTAAGGAAAAAGAATTCTCTTTCATTAATTCTACCAATGCTTACATACAATTATTAGCGAAGAAATAAAAAGAAACAGCGTAACTAAGTCTTTTGGTGTTTAGACGAAAATTAACTTGGAAGCAACATATAAATCACGTTCATTATAAAGCATCAAAAGGTATTTGTATACTTTATAAACTGAAATTTATTTTAAATAAGCATTTATTAAAATAACTTTACTATTTATTGATACATAGTTACATAAACTACGGTGACATCATAAAGGCCCGTGATTCTAAAACAAAATTAGAATCCTTCTTTTGTAAATTCGTAATGCTCAGCATACAGAAAATTTTGTGCCACTTTTTCAAGATCTCAAAATCCTAACACATCACTAAAATTTGCGTATTTAGAACCAAAATTAGCACATTTACATGGGCCCAGGAACAAAAAGCACCCATATGGATTACAAGACGTCTTTCTAGTGTCCTCTAGTTTGATGCAAAATTTAATTAATGTAAGAATCTAGAGAAAAATCATTTACCACTTTACAAAATTACCACAGAAAACATTAAATCCTCAAAGTTTAACAAAAAAAAATTCAAATGCGACTTTCATTTCCATGCTTTATCATATTTGGGCCGAGCACTAAGAAAATGAGAAAAACTGAAAGGTTGCCATTTGGGTCAAAAAAACCCAAGGTATTCTAACCCTACGCAAATCATTAAAAAGTAATGAATAGTTTTTCAGGAAAACACAAAACTTTTAATTAAAAATTACCATGTTTGGATCCTAAATAAAAAACAAGCTTCTGAAAGGTGGGGTGGGTACCAGGATGACTTCTTATGGTTAATATGCAGTTTTGGGAAGATCTGTTAAGATAAAAGATCAAAGATGTATTCAAAGGAGTCTTTTATACAAAAGTAGTTGGTGAATTAAACAAGAATATATGTAAGAAAATGTGCAATACAACACTTACACTGCTTGGGCATTCGTACATGATCAGTATCACTAAACACCGCTTCGTGCACTGCATCACGAAATTCATATATAATTTTTAGGTGCTTCTCTTGGCCAGGACATGGATCGTAGAAGCCATTTAATTGTGACTAAAAACAAGTGGTGGACATATTAACTTTGTAATAATGGAATTATAGTTATACCGTATAAAAGCTAGCATATATAAGATCAATTTGGGTAAACTTAAAAGTGAGTGGTATAATAAACAAATAAAAAAGGCATTAGCAGATCTATTTTTAACAAACTAATTGCTTATGTTGAAATCATGTAATTAATTGTACATAATGACCTTTAAACCATGAAATTAAGAGATTACACAACAACATGGCAGTTTGACCACCAAACAGTTTTCAAAAAAAAGTTAATCTAAGACAGGTAGAATTAATATGAATGGGTTTATAGACAGGTGGAATCAATAGGGATGGGAAGCCTGGGATGTGGAGAGAAAAAAAAAAAAGGAAAAAATGTGAAAAAAATTTTTTTTAACTTTAGGGCATGGAAATTAATCCTATTCCATATTCATTACCCTTTAAAAATTTTTTTTTTTAGCTTTGATAAACTTGCCTGTTTATAAGCGCACTGGGTTATAGCAAACATTTGGCAGGAAATTTAGATAATATCATGAAATTGAATTCGATTCTAATAATAACAAAATTTCAAAAAAATATGTATCCCCTGAATTCAAACTAATGAAAGAAAATTTTGATGTACATTAAGCCACTTCTTTCGATTTAGATCTGACAAACGCCTTTTTTAAATCGTTCTCTTATAATTAGTAATATGTAAGTAACATTATTGGCTCTATCATTGGCAAAAAGCATAACTCTATACTTTATCTCTAGGAAAATCTAGCGGCATCAAACGTCTACTCTAAGAAAATTTTAAAAGATAGTAGTAACATTAATTTGGTGAAAAGATTAATATTCACAAAAAATATAACAGCATGAAATATTTGTGAAATATTTGTAGGGTTTGCAGATTATTTTAGCCAGCACACTAGTGATAATATTATTCTCAAACACTTTGTTGGAATCAGAAGCTTTGTTCTTGAGAGTTATCAAAATAAAATGTTTAGGGTAAACCGCTTTTTGTTAGTTATGCTCAGGACCAAACAAACTCTTTTAAAATGGCTAAAATTTTGGCAGGTGCCGCATGTGCCCCTCTATAATTCTTTCATTTCATAAAAAAATTTAAAAAGGAAAATTGAAAGGAAGATTTCGAACCATCCAAGTTTTCAAAAATAGACCGAATGGCGTAAAATATGATTACATTTATGCAAAATTTAAAATAAAAATCAAACAAAAATGGGCAGCTTTTCAGAAAGCTACAAATTAAATTTTGACTCACAAATTAATATTATAATACAAAATAATATTTGGACACATTATTGAAAGATGGCAATGTAGATCAAAAGATACCTTCCTACTTACTCTAAATTTTAACAATTTAGGGAATTTCTAATGTTTTTTTTTTTAAGCCTAAAAAATTATGTTTAAGCATATTAGGGCCCAGCACGAAAAAAATTATCCTACACTTCATACAAAATACAGGTATGGCCTTTATGATTCTCAAAATTCATGCGAGATTTACCAGTAAAAAGAAAAATTTTAAAGCCATATTTCTAAAACCATATTTTTAAAACCACGTTTCTATTTGAAAAAATCAACGTATCATCTGCAGCATTTCAGGAAAATACTTTCCTTTTGATAACATGAATACTCGGATAATGATAATAACAATTCTTAAAAAAATCTTAAATGTTTACTTGTGCATCAAAACATTAATTTTAAAAAAGAGCGAAAGGACACCTGTCACTTTCACAAATGCTTTTCAAATAATAAATTGTTAGACTCTTAGATTTATTACTTTAGTTAGATAACACCAAACTTTAGTTTAAACATGTAATATTATTTCCTTACTTTAGTTGCATCTGTAAGAATTAACTTGGAATCTCTCACTAAGCACTGCACAGGAACTCTTACATCTGTGATAAGGTTGGAATATACGTCAAGAATACTAGGTGAATAAACACACCAACATCAGTAATAACAAAGAGGTATATCAATAGAAACCGTTTAGCTTTTGGGAACACAATTAAACAAACAACCATACCCTTTAAAGAAATTCATGCTAATTTTTAAAAAAATGTAACGTAGGGATTTGTAAATGTATGTAATTTCTAAAAGTAACCGTGTATAGGACTATTATTTTTTTTTTTCAAAAATTTAAACCATCACTTGCTTTGCTGTCAATTATTAATGATCTACATAAAACCTAGTGGCTCATCACTGTGGCTCACCACTGTGGCTCACCACTGTGGCTCATCACTGTGTGCTATAATAAAATATAGTTGAATATAATCATATAGAATAAAATCATCACAAAATAGCTCGAGGTATACCCGTTCTTTTTTGTGTATCTACAAAGTTTATGAAAACAACATACTAAAGCATTATGAAAAATAATATTTATGTCTAATTTGTCCAGGTAGGTGCAAACAGATATAATATATTGTAATATATATTACATCAAAAAACAATTTTGTACAATTTACAAAGGAGCTCCTAAGTTGTCGCATCTCACTGCATTCTTGACCCTTTGGTTTTTATAAGTGTCAGTAGCTCTCAAAAATGATCTTCATCATGCATAGAATTCTCTGGACTTTTATTCTTTCTTTAAATTTCCTCAATGTTATTCAATGACAGATAAGTGTAAATTTCTTGCAGTTTATAATTGAAACAATATTCAATCATAGAATTTAAATTTCATCACTGTTACATAGGATTAGATAGAAATCATTTTTACTTTTTTTTATGGTTTTTTCTTTAAATGATAGTAGTACCTTTAGAGTGAACTTTAACTTTAAAAGGGACTCAACACTTATGCCCTATTGTATTATTGAGATATTAAAGCTAGCTTCTCATTAGATAATTTTTCTAGACCATACAACAACTACAACACATTTATTATCTTTGAACAAGAAAAAAAATACCTATCAGGATCAAATTTTCCATAATATGCCGATGTTATGATCAAACCTAAAAAGAAAGAACAAAAATTTAGAATTAAAACACTTTGAATGGAAAATTTATTTATCTATTATTTATTTGTCATGATGCATAACATAAATCCAATCTGTTAAGCTGAAAATTTTGCAAAAACAATGCCATATCCGATAACAAAAGTTGTTAATCAATAAGTCTGTGAGCAGATACATTGCTTGCTTGATTCTTTTGATAAACAAAACGTCAACAGATCAGAATTAAGATTAATATAAATGAAGCTACGGTAGTTTATGAAACTATGGAAACTATGGAGTGTCACAAGAACCTATCTTAGGACCCTTGCACTGGTAGTTTAACCTATGAAGTGTCATAGGGATCTATCATAAGACCATTGCTCTTTCTTTCATACAAAAATGACATGCCATGCACCCACCATTTCAATGATGTATTTCTACATGCAAATAGTTCAATTATTTTGCTTCAAAATAAAATGAAAATCAATGAAAAAAAAAAAATCTTAAATTGAAAAAAGAGCGTCATAGTTCCAATTTAAAAAGGCTTTATGTAGTGCTGTAATTCAAGCCCATTTTGATTATATGTCGGGAAATATAATAAAATTTATTACAGTTAGTGAGCAATTTTTATCTTTTAAAATATAATGTAAAGAAACACTACTTAATGGATGTTCACATAATAGAAGACTTTCCAAATTTTTTTCCAAATGGCATAGAATTAGAAGCCAAAACTACCTTCCCTTAATACCCCTTTTTTCCTTCGGCAACAGTTTATTTTTCAACCTCTTTTTCTCTCAAGGTAAGTCTAGAAACTGGTAAATTTAAAAATGCAATTCAAAGAATAACAAATTATTAACAACAATCAAATGTTTAAAGGTGATCAAAAAACTTAACAAAATCCTTCATCATATTTCAAATTTGATGGCTATGAAAAAGCGAAAACTCGAAATGACTTTATATGCACATTTTATTTAAAATTATATAGAGCAGCCATTCTTAACATAACAAAATATATAAAGAAAGAAAAAAAATGTAGAAATTTATAAATAGCATTTAAAAATATTGATTTACCATCCTACCAAGGAATACAATAAAAATTTAATAATATTCAATGAAATGTTATCTTTAAACTCTGCCAAATAGACCCACAAACAAGCTGTTTTGACCAGCACTTAACTATAAATAAGTTTCTCTGACGCAATGGCACCGGTATGTCACATTAACATAAAGACTAAATAACTACGTCATTACTTTAGGGTTAAATCTTAAATATACATACCATGTTTTTCTTGTTCTTGGTTAACTGCTCTTTCAAAAGATTCAAACATCAGATTGATCTAATAAACATATATCAGATAAGTCGAGTGGTGCTGTACCATTAAAGAATAGCTCAGTTGCACAAGGTTTTTAACCAGAGAAAAAAAGCATATACCTAAACAATTCTCAGAACACTTATAGGCTTAACAGAAAAAAGTGTTCATGTTTCCTGTTAAATCAGGGGTAATAAATTCATAACAAATAGGGTTTTTGAAGATAATTTAAATATAAAAGCATGTTACAGCTCATATTGAATTTTTTGCATAAAGTTTAATGCGGTAAAAATTTTAATATTTTTGGACATAGATCTTAATTCATTTTCAATAACAAATATTATATTTTGAAATATCTATTGCTGATAAAACTAATTAAAAAAAGGAAAAAACTAATTATCACGTTAGTAACTGGTCAGCATAGCAAAAAAGTCAATATTATGCTGGATTATTTGCTAAAATTTTGTTTTAAGTTACTTCTTGGCGTGTTTGGACATAAAATATTAGACGAATTTAAACCACTCTAATTATTGTAGCTATTAAGCTAAAATTTATGAAATTTATAAAACTATCATTTGTTTGCTTTTCTTCAGTTTCAATATGAAGATAGTTGATTTCTACACAAACTAAACTATTAAATATTTTTTAAACAAATATTTGTCGCCTCATAAAACAGCTTTAATCTTCACAAGTTGCACTAAATATGCTTTTAGCAACCACTTTTTAATATTTTTAAGACAGCTAACTTAAGCTGAAATTTCTTAGAGGGATTCCAAAGTTTGTTGAGAAGATCATTAATAGAAATAACGAGGTTTGTTTTTAATTTCGTGGAAAGCCTCTTAAAAATCTTTTTAACTCAATCAACTTCAAACATCAATAAAGGTCTTGAAAAAAACAATTAAAAAAAGAATAGAATTAGATATAAAAATAATATAAAAAAATATATAGCCATAACGATATGATTCCATAACATCTAAAGCCTTGTTTACATTTGTCATGGAATCTTCATGCATTAATATCTCAAAAACCATTAGAGATTTTTAAAATTTTGAATTTCAGTCTGCAGATGATAACTATAATATCTCTCAATTATTTTTAAAAATGTTTCTCCCAAACACATGGAAATGGATGTTGTGTGTGTAAAATTTTTCAATATTTTGTATCGCCAGGGGATAAAATCTGAAAAGTTTTTTGAGAAAATAAAATCAGAAACCAAAAATTTTCAAGACTTGCTACAATCATAACAAAGTTAAAATAAAAGTACACCTAAATGGAAAACTTTATGATTTTATCTCAAACAGTTACAAATTTATGGCCCGCAGAATTTTCACCATCAGGATATCCCAAATTGAGAAAAACGCATTTAAGAATTTTAAAAGAAAATATTTTAGCAAATAACGATGTAAATCATCCGAAATTTTAACTAAAGATTCTTCAACTATAAGGTTAAATTATAAGTTCTCAAATGATCAGAATGCAAGAGCTTAAGGTTTGACATGTAGAAATATCAACACCGATAATTTCAACTGCAGAAGTCTTAGAATTCAGAGTATTATACATTGCAGCCCTTGTATGACAAATGAGTCTTGATAATGTAGTCAAGAACCTTGCTGGTTCTAATAGAAATTATAAATACAACCCCAGTCTTCAAACAATGTCCTTGGTGCTGCCATGTTCCATTAATGGTTATAACTACATGGGCAACTTCTTCATTAAGACCTATTTCAACCATTTCAGATTCCTCTGATTTAACATGAGGCTTTTGGCAGCAGCACATAATTTTCAGCTTGAGAAACAAATTTTTTGCTAAAATCATTCGAAATCCATTTATACGGTACCTCTGAAACCGGTGGAAACAAGTCCATATTTGACAGAAAAGTTTTAAATCCAGCTTGACCAATGGTTTGTAAAAAATGAACTGTATTCACGTTTACTTTAAAAGCAGAACTGAATGTTTTCATTTAAACTCCTCGAACGATGACTAGAGGAGAAGGAAGATTGATTTTTATGTTTATTTTAAAAACAGCTTTTCAGCAAGTCTTCTTCTGGAATTGGGTAATTCATATAGCTTGGCTTTTATTATCATTGCAGTTTGGACAACGAATGGCTACTAAGCTTTCATTCAAAAATGGACAGTCAATTAATTTGTACCTAACAGTTATTACTTTAAAAACCTTATCGCTGTTTGAAGGACTAGTAGCTTGTGTGCGAGATGTGGGAATTTTTGATGTTACTTGTATCTGAAAGTCAGGCTCAGTGGTTAATATACTAAAAGTTTCAATTGCTCATAAGGGAACAGCTGTAATATCATCACGAGAGCTTGCAGCAGCATCGATAGAGCAGCTAATTTCATTGTTTCTGTAGAGATTGACATAGCATAGCTTCTCCTTTCTTTTTATGCCTTTTCATTGCTGTTTTTGCTTTCATATTCTAAGGGAGACGTTTTTTAAAACACTTATCTACCGTTTCGGAAAAAAAAAAAATTATTCAAATTAATCTATCAAAACCTCATTTCAGAAGTGTATGGCAACACAGTTATTAGCAAAACTTGAGCAGTTCTATATTATTCTTTTTGAAGCTTTGTTAGTATGTTTACATAATAGAAAAAACTTTCCAAAAAAAAAAATTAATGAAATTAAATAAGCGCATAATTAGTGAGCAAAACATTAAAAACACTTGAGCGACTTTGAACACCGTTTCCAAATCAAATGATTAAGGTCTCATTTACGTTTTGGGTCTGACAGTTGAGAAGCAGTTTTAAAAGTTTATCAGCTCCTAAATTAGAGTAGGAGAAAATCGGTTTTATAATTGATGCTTGACTTGTAGCTTGATCTATTTTCCTCTAACTTACACAATATTGTCTCAACATTTCAGGAGCAAAACCACGATGTTGATGTTCTGTGTTATCGTTAACCGTGCAGTGGTGAATGATACCCATAAGCGCTTTTTTCATTTCGTATAAACTGTGAGAGTTAGATACTCATACCGTGAAAGTTCTGAAGGCTGTTCATAAATTTTTCTGTCAATCTTCCTCTTCCACTGAAACTTTTACCATCTGCCAACTTTTTACCTTTCAAGTCAGTGTAGAGGGCAACCGGGATCCCACACGCTTTTGCACATGCCCAGCACACTTAAGTTTGTTGACTTGAAGCCAGGGTTAGCTTTCATTGCATCGGTACTGGATAACTGGAGTCACCATCTATCACCATTTAATCTCAAAAGAAGAGTATAATGTATATGAACATGAAAATATTATGCATTACATTTAGTAATGAAAGTGTGCGATAACCCGGATTTTGCATTATCTGATATATTTCTTTCAGATATACATATACGATATATACGATACATTTACCTTGGCTTTATTATTCAGCTTCACTATATAGTTTTACAAACTATATTGTTTTACAAAATTTACAAACTGTTGAGATTTGACTGTATAGCTTTTATTTAAACTGCAAGTACGACAAGCTCAGATGATAAAAGCTAAAATTGTAATTCAATTTGTGATCGAAAGAAAAATTATTTTAAGAATTTTCTTTGAAATTCAAAATACCTAAAATTTTAAAAGACAGATTTTTAATTAAAATATTTAGAATCTATTAATTTTAAAAACACCAATCAATTTTATTATAGTAAAAATGCCAAAAGAAAAATGTTTTTTGATGAACAATCACTGTATAGCCACCTTAATATCAAAACTAAGAGGAGTTTCTTTAATATTGCAGAAGTAGGAACAGGAAAAAAAAAATCAAAAAAAGAATAAAAAACAGGACCTACATGTTTCAAATGTGAAAAACGAGCTTAACTTAAAAGGTTATTTGAATTCTATCACAAAAATCTGCCATTTTTTTTTTGTTTAAAAATAGAAATTTTTAAATTCCTATGGATTAAGTAAACTTAAGCTTTTATTGTTACACACAAAACGTACTGCTTCACGTGCTTCTTGTCTTTTCTCAGTAATAAAAGTTGCAAACTTCTCTTGGCTTTCCTTCATATCTCTAAATATAAAAAAACCAAAACAAAGAACAAGAGTTTCATTTTTTGTTTAAAAAGAGTCATCTCTTTCAAACTTCCCAACTTTTGCAGAACATTTCTGAAACTCATTCAACAAAAAAAACGTAAATACAAAGAGTATAAGTATAAGGCTTTACATATAAAGTAACTAAATTTTCCAGAAATAATTATAAAAATGAGAAAGTATTCATAGCATTATTATTATTATTATTGTATTGTAAAATATACAAACCGATTCTTACATAGGAAAAATTTCTTTGATAAATACAAAATTATTTGTGAAACACCAAGACATAAAGGCAGTCAAAAATAAAAAACTCACAAGAAAAAATGCAAAAAAAATATGTTAAAAAAAGAAATTAAATTCTCTATTTGTAACATAAGAAAGCAAAAAACAAACACTTAGTGACTACAAGATATCAAAATAGTAAAAAAAAAAAAAAAAAAAAATCGTCACATTTCGGTTTCTCTTTCTTAAAAAAAAAATCAAAGACTATCAGGTTTTTTTTTATCATAGCAGAATTGGCAGTTAATTTTCAAGGAAAATGAAAAAAATATCCTTTATGGAAAAATCTGACAATAATCTTTTTAAGACAAGTAACAGAACCAAGTAAATTCTTTTAGATAGCCAATTTGCAATATTTTTTTTAACATAAAGTATAACTTCATAACTTAAATTTTAACGCAACTTTTTACAATAAATAAATATTCTGAAAGGTCCCTAACACCATAACAGACACTCTTTATTTTCCTATAACTTAGAAAGAAGAAAAAAAGAAAGCTTTAACAAAATTCAAAAATGAATTAAGATTTAAAAGATTTAAAATTACCATATTTGGGCCATGTAAAAAAAAAAAAAAAAAATAAATAAATAAATAAATATGTTTTAAAGTGATTAAGTGATTAAGGTTCTTTTAGGCTTAAAAGAACCTTGTTTTGGGGCGCGAACAATTAAACAAAAGGTTCTGAAGAAGGTTCCTGGCAAAAGGACAAATGATCATTTTTTCAAAGCTAATTAGTTTTGCAAGAGGTTCCAATGTAACTCTATTCTTTCAAAAATAAAGCCATAGATCAGTATGCTAGATTCTTTACTGTTACAATATAATTTCAGTGTCACCTCCTTTCCTGATGTCATGTGCAATGAGTTACTCGAGCAATGTGTGAAACAGTTATTTCAGCCACCAAGAAAGAATTCTGAAATCCAATTTCAGCCACCTCCTCACCTAATGCCATGTGAAATGTGTGAAACACCTGTGTCATTTTCTCAAGAACTATTACGCTAACCTCTCTTTTGAACTCTCAATAATAACAATAATAACAAGAAATCTTAATCCAAGAAAAAGCCCAAAAAAATATCGTGTCTGAGAAACCAAAAAAAGCTATAAAAGCTAATTAAAAATCAAACCCCTAGTTTAGTCTTGACCGCTACTAAATAATAAATAACCATAAAAAAAGATAATATAAAAAACACATCAATCACAATAAAATATTAAATATTTACGTTTCATTTTGCTGTCTCATCATTGGAGCAATAACAAGAGCTTTAAGGGTATAGTACATGATTATTGGGGTAACGGTGCCATAGAAAACAGCTGTTGGCGAAAACACATCAGACAGCAAGATAGGAAAGTTAAAAGATTGAGTATGTCGGTATACTCTAAAATATAAAATCATTTATCATAGGATGTAAATAAATATTCAAATAAAAAAACTTTTTATTGAAACCTACTCTTATAAAAGTATCTCATAAAATGATCTATATAATATTAAATATTTAAATATTTAAATATTATGATTGTAAACTTTAGGTATAATTGAAAAACACACAATTAGAAAGAATTAAGGAAATCAAAAATGTAAAAAATAACATAAGAAATATTTTTGAGCCCAAACCTCAAACAGTATTTTTCCATAGATAAAAAGATATTTATAGAAAAATAAAAATAGATAGATATTTATAGAAAAATAGAAATAGATAGATATTTATAGAAAAATTGAAATAGATAGATATTTATAGAAAAATACTGTTCAACATATAAGTCGTTTCTTTGATCTTTCAGCTTGATAAACATTTAGGGAAAAGGCGACAAAGCACTATTCATAGTATAAAATCAACAATATTTTTGTACCGCCAAAATAGATCAATAGATCGCTATGTGCAATCTTTTGTTTACTTTGGTGTTACAGGGCCTAAAAAATTTGTTAGGCTAGAACAAAAAAAATATTAGCAATTAAATTACAAAAGTTTTATATACTCAATAAAAAAAAAAAAAAAAAAAAAAATTCATTTTGCTTTTTGTTTTTATTTTAATACCGTTCAAAAATTTTGACTAAACTTTTCTTGATAACTTAGACCTAATGTATTTGTGTCCAGCAAAATGTAAATTATCATGCACATTGAGGATAAAGCAACTGAACTTTAAACTCACTAAAAATAACCTCACCTGATTTCTAGTGTAACACCAGTACCGTGACCAATTCTCATGTAAGCACCAACACGACTCAGTGACGTTATTTTGTGTTCACAACCATACATAAAGTTTAAACCAAGCATACCAAATCTGATAGATAAGCATACTGTTACATTGTATCTACACCATTAAATGGCTAATGTAAATAATTAATTAATGGCTGACATATTTTGAAAATCAACATTAAATTTTATGAAAAAATTGTCTAGACATTTACTAAAAATTTACAAGAATGAAAATTTTTGCCTTAACAATTAATTATGAAGCCAAATACTCTCACTCTGCCATAAATATCAGATAAAACCTGCTTATGAAGAGTTATAGAACTATAAGCTAGAAATTTTAACATTCCTAACCATAAATTCAGTACAAACCATGCTAATTTTGTAATCATATCTCAAAATAATATTTTAATACAAATACCTTAGGCTGACCTTTGCCTTGGTATCAGTGTTAAATTTGTGAGTATATGCTACCATAGCACATGGATTTGATGGATTTAGCTATAAATAAGAATTTTTAATATTAATTATTAATATTAAAATAATAATTTCATTGCAAACTATTTTGAAATAATAAAGAAATTTATTTGAAAATTTGATGAAAATATTTCAAACAATAATAACAAGCATTTAGTGACTGATTTTGGTGACTTTAATATAAAAAATCACTGTTTTAAAATTTCATTACATACCAAATTTTATCCATGTTGATTATTAACTAACATTTTTAAAAATTATTATGACAAAAATATTTCCACAACTAGAATGCCATTTTTCAGTTGTGAAATCAAATTTGCAGTCAAGAAAACGTAACCTAATTTAAATCAGCTCATTTATTATTGTACAAACATTCCAAACTTCATGTTTTTTTGTCTTCTTTTTTTATAATAATGTTTTTCTCACCAAATTTTTTTCAAATTTATGTAACTTAATAGTTTGACCAAGAACCAAAGGTAAGAAAACCTTTAAGTGTGTTTGCTTATGTTTTTCTAGTTATGTTAAACATTTGTGTACTGAATTAGCGAAATTTCAAATGTTAATTTTAACAAGAAAGCATTGTATAATAATAGCACAGTCAAATTACCTCAAAAAGGGTTAAAACTCTGGGAAATTGCAAAATAATGTTTGAATGCATTTTTTGAAAGTTTATTGTCTGTATTTACGCCGAAAAGTCCTAAACCAAATAGCCAACATGTGTGTTGTCTTGAGGTTTGTATTGTAAATGTTTATGTCATTGAAACACTATTTTACAAATATCATGGAAATGACAGAAACAGAAACTAAAGTAATCTAGTTGTACTAAAGACAATTATACTGACAGAAAAAACAAGAAAAATAGAGTAAAATGCATTTTCAGTGGTCAAAATATTAGAGAAGACTTAAATGGGTGAGAATAGCACATTAAATCTATATTAATTTTTTTGTGTATTATTTATCTACTTTATATAGGGTTATAATTTTGATGAAATGACATTGAAAGTAATATTTAGTTACATAACTAATAAATGTTTTGCTGTCCATAATTATCCAATGTATTAAGATTCTATGACAAAAAGTATTCATGGAAAAAGTTGCTGGAACCACAGTTGTTAAACCTGAAAGTCTTCCTCCGACAAAGGATTCTATAACATAGTTATCGTGCCTTTCATCAGATTTATGCATGGCTGGGGATCCCATTGATGCCACAAAATGGGGGTGGAAAGAAGTCGAGAGCAAACCTGTACCTATCATCATGACTCAACCTACAGCATCAGATATTCTGTTGTCATACATTTAATGTAGGTGTGAAGAAGATGAATGCCGGACAACAAGCTGCTTTGCAAGAAGCATGGGACACCTTGTTCGCTACCATGTACTAAATGCAATGGAGTGAGCTGCTATAACCAACAAAACATAAAATCTTTCAGTGCCAATGATGAAAATGACCGAGCAATAAAAATTTTTTTAAAATAAAATTTAAAAAAGCTTCTTTTATCTGCTTTGTTGAATGACAATTTTAGGCAAATTTTCATGGAGCAAAGACCCTTTCTTTACCGATATCACAACTATGCAATCTCAATCTCAACAGCAACATTTCCTGGCAGTTGTGAGAGAGACAATGTTATATTTAACGTGGGGAACCAACAAATTGCCGAGAAAATATTTCCAGATGGGCCCACGTGGCGGGTCTTGGA
>JAUZNK010014411.1:0-22604 GCA_035046665.1 Euphysa ruthae | reverse complement strand
TAAATCGAATTTTCAGCATCTTCGGTTTTCCAAAAACTATAATATCTGATAATGGCCCTCCGTTTTCTTCAAATGAAATAAATACATTCTTTAAAGTATGAGGCATAAACCATATACACCTTACTGGCCTCAAGCAAATGCAGAAGCAGAGCAATTTATGCAACTATTAAAGAAGGTTGTACAAACAGCTTACATCGAGAAGAAGGATTGGAAAGAAGAAGTTAAATCATTTTTGTTTGATTACCGTACAGCATCACATGTTACTACAAATATTCCCCCTGCAGAACTAATGTTCAATAGGAAAATAAACTTTTCGATACCATCGATAAATAATGAAATTAATCGATATGAACATAGCAAAATCGATAGGAATGACGACAAAATAAAACAATACAACAAACGATATATAGACATTCGTAGAAATGCTAAGGAATCGAAAATTGACATTGGTGATAAAGTTTATTCGTCAACAAAAATGAAATAAGTTCACGCCGATTTACAAACCAACACCTTACACAGTACTAAACAAGAATGACACCATGGTAACTGCATGTTCTGATCACGGCAACCACAAAACTACACGTAATATATCACACTACAAAAATGTTTCAGATACAGCAGTACCACCTATAAATATAAAAGTAGAGGAAGATTATATAGATTCAGACAGTAACAAAAATTAAATAGAAATGAATCAAAATAACCCTCCGCAATTAAAACAATACCCAATCAGGCGAAAGCGACCTTTACATGAGTGGAAAATGTTTTAAAATGATTGTCTAGCTAACATTCTCATAAGTTAAAAATTGAAATTTTACTCAGTTTGAAAATCCCTGTTTTGAAACAAATTTACTGCTGTTGTTCTTTTTTTTTATTTAGAATACCCTCTAGCTCAACTAGATTACGTAAAGAAGAGGAAGATGTAATGTATAACATCCGTTAAAGGCGATAAATGAACATGTTTCATATGGCAATTGGTAATGTGTAGAAGCATGAACCAATAGAACGGTAAATGGACATTACGTCATATGAACGAGACATTCACATATACTAGAACATGAACAAGTTGAGTTAGTTAGAACGTTGAAATTGATGAGATGGTAATAAAAGTATTAATATAAAGTATATTTATTATTTCATACTATATCCCTACATTACAGGGGGAGTGGCCAAAGCTTAAAACGAATATAGACCAGAAATTCTCGGCCTTTCATCGAAATTTGCTGATAAATACCATGAAGAGCGTTGGCGCTGACCTGATCCCCGCGAATAACAATCGTCTTCTTAATACGGTGTTCAGAAACAACTTCTTCCTCGGTCACCGGTGCTAGGGGTTCTTTACCTGATTTACTTACAACAGTGAATAACTTGCAGTGTTCTTCTGGATCGAAAAACACTTTTAAGGTCATGTCTATGGTTACGAGACCTAACGAGAACTAACTTACCTAGGCCTCGTTCGTGATATCCGGCCCTCTTTCTACCGGCCGCATGTTGAATCAACAACCATCAACACCTTCCACTATCTTCTTCGAGACAATTGTCTCCCCTTTTATGACGTATCTCCCTTCTAGTAGAGCACTAGGGCGTTTTCGACAACTAAAGCGTATTAAATGTCTGGATCAAGTTACAGGTATGTTTTTTCTTTTTGCTCACATGCGGCTTAAAGACAAAGCCTGAGAGGCTTCATCAGCTTTTCTTTAACAGCCTCTGGGGTGGAGTAAACAAGGATGTATTAAGTAGCAGGCTGGAGAGACTTCAATAATGTTCTATTAAGAGCTTCTGGAATAGGCTCATCAAGGATAGTTTTAGCAACTTGCGTAAGGGCCAAATTCTCAGCCAGTAGTTGCTCGATTTATTCATCCGTAAAGGGTTCAGACTCATGATATATTTCGATATATTCATCCATTGTTTACTCCTTATCAATGATGGGGTTTGTATATATTAGTCAGGCAAGTTTCTAAACTAATGTTTGAACCAATTCGCACAACACACAGGCAATTCTCTAAGTGCAGGCTTCTCTGTATCTATCAATTTTTGAGCAACGCGTCCAGCACCGCACGGCCTACAAAGTTGAGTTAGTCCCTACACCACATAGCCTACACGGAACTGGTGGAGTTCTACTAAGTCCTAACTGTTGGCGATGTGTGCCACAAGATTTGTCGACAAATTTTTTGTGGCATAATTGTAAGATATTCACTTTCAGCCATGGACATCTATTATCCACCTTCATCGTTTGATATAACCTGACCTGACGCACCTCTAAATGAAAACAAGCAAGGTTTCTAAGCTGCGGGTAGTGGGGAGTGCCTAGATTTACAATTACCAATTATATATCCCTGTAATAAAAATTCAACGGAGATTAATAGTCGCCAAAAGTATATCTCCGTAATAAAAATTCGTGTTTCGTGGGAATGTAAGTTATAAATTTGCTGTTCATTTTCGCACGCGAGGAAGGCGCCACGAGAGCCTTAAGCTCTTTCACTTCGGGGGTAAAACCACACTTGTCCTTGAGAGGTACCACGAGGGCCGTAAGTCCTCTCACCTCGGAATATAAAAACCCTCACCATCACCACCACTCGAAAAACTAGCCTGAAAAAACTAAAGTTTCATTGCTGACTTAACAAATCCTTAAATCATTGTAACTTTAGAACTGTTAGAACTTTTTAATGAAATAAAAAAATCCTTTTTTTAAAAAATTTTTTTGGCTTGGGATCACTTTAAAACCGTAAAAGAAAATTGAAACCTTTGCACTCTTTTTGAGCCATAAAGTAATGCATGGAAACATTTTTGACATGCAGTAGGAAAATGAAAGAAAAATAAAGCAGTGAAGCTGGGAATATAAGGTAAGAAGTTAAAAAAGTCAATAAAAATTCATATTTAATTCATTTTTATTATTAATTACATTAAACAAATTTCATCACAATATAAAGAATAATTAAGACGTTTTTTGCTCCTATTTCTTTAAAAATTTTGTTTTATATATTATATAGGTCATTTCTCTATAAAAAATTAAAATAACATGCTAGGATAAAAGAAAATGTACAACAAATTTTATATGTTCTATTATAAAAAGAAAAGAAAAAAGAAGGAAAATTTGTATACGATTTTCTGAGTTGGAAATCGACCGACCGTTTTCAAATTAGTCTTGATTTTAATATCAAAAATATTTCAGCAAATCTTTAATTCTAAAAAGATTTCAAAATAATTGTTAACCAATCCAAAAATTTTTACAAGAAGAAATGTGAAACACCAAAAAACTTGTTAATCAATCCAAAAATGTTTACAAGAAGAAATATGAAACATCAAAAAACTTCGGCTGAACTGAGCAATGAAATCTTTAATGCAGCCAATGTCAATCTCGAGCCAAAACTTATAGAAAGAAGCTAAAAAAACTTAAGTTCTCACTTATTGTAACTTAAGTTCTCACTTTCAGACATCTAAATAAATTTATCAGATAAAAGGTTATAAATTGGTAATTTTTTACTAATTGTTTTTCTCCTTCAATTAACAGTGTACATAAAACTCTAAACAACTTAGTTAATCAAGGTTTTGTATGATACTAAAACTATCCCAAAAACTTGTATCTTAATACTTACGCATTCCAGGAAAACCTACACACTTAATTCATATTTTCGTGATTTACGGAAAAATAGTAAGTTGTTATCTAATCCGAATCAAAATGTAAAACTATACTTGGAAATTCATTCCCGTCCTTAAAATTTAGGAATGCTTATATAGGTAGCAGTCTTTTTAGTAGGCATTTAAATAAATGTACAACTGAATTTAAAGCAGAGCTTATTTCAAATAAATTACAGTAAACATTCAATTTAAATGGATTCCAGTTGAAAAGTTTCCCTAGTATCATAATTTAACTCTGTTACAATAGAAACAAAGTTAAATTTCACTAAAAAATACTTTATAAGTTGGGCACGTGGAAACTTAAAGATAATAAACTTTATATCAAAAATTATAGAAAATAAGAAACATCATCACATATAAACCCAAAAAAACAAGAAATAAAGGAACTAATAAATACTACGCAGGTTACAGTTAAGTTCATTCCGTAGTTCTGAAATGAAAATTCTAAAAATGCTTTGCATAGACAGATATTTAAACATGACAAGAATTACCTGGCGTATTATTACAAAAAGGACTGAGTTTGTTAGGTTTGCAAAAATGGCCAAAGTTTTTTTGGTAGGGTTGAAACGAGACAATGTTTAAAGAAGGTTGAGACGTTGGTTTCCTACAGCAACACAATGATAAAATAGTAATCTGATATATCCATACAAAATAAAACCAAAAGATAAATATAAGGATATTTACAATACTGTTTTTCATTGTTATTTATGCAAATATTTATTTGTTCACTAATTTGAAAGAGCACTGCGTATTTTTTTATATAAAAAAATCAATACAAATAAGTCCCTTCATGATATCAGTCTAAAACATCTCATTCTAACAAACACAGTCCCAGATTGTGACAGCCTATTACGCCTAATTCCAACTGAGAAAATCCTCAGATATAATAGTCTAATTTAAATTTGGAAAATCCTACAAAGTGACAAAGTGACTAAACTTTAGAAAAATTCTTGACGGTGACAACCTAAAACACCTAAATTTAACCACAAAAATTATGTCAACTGGTTGAAAATTTTTTCTTTTGTAAAGTTATGAAGTTTCTGAACTTAAAAAAGTTAAAAAAATTTTCCAACTTGAATCATATAAATTTTATTATTATGGATCATATAAATTTCCTGCAATTTGTCTGTTAAATCAGCAAACTAAGCTTTGCTGTTTATACTTTCCAAAAACAAAATGTTGTTTTTATGTGATGATGAACGGGCCTTGTAAGCACATGTACCTTTTTGCATCACTTAAATAAAATCAATGTAAAAAATGTTTAAGTCTATGATCTTGCTTTAAATTCAGTCTGGATATTTATTATTACTATTTATGGTTATTTATTATTATTTTTAATTTGTTAAAAATGAATTATTTTGATGTAAAAAGAAAAAAAAATATGACAGCTTGTTATTTTATTACATCAGACCTTACTAATTATAAAATGACGTCAATTACGCAAAACCATATTGAGTGAGACAGCATAAATATTTACATTATTTTTTTTACTCTTAATTTTTTCAAAACAAAACAAAAGTAAATGTTTTGTCTAGTAACTAGGTAGAAGAAAAAATGAACAAAAACATTATCAAAAAGAGAGTAATCATTTAAAATAAATATAATGGACTGGCTGGAAAATTTCCTTATTGTGTCTGTTTGACCATTTTTAGTTGAGAGATTAGGTTCATACTAGACAACTTTAATTTGAAAAAGACAATACAATGAGCAGAAGTTGCCAACCCCAGTCTATAAAAAAAATTTTTCTCATGAAAAATAATTATATGCTATGAAGTATGAAATTTAAGAAGTATACATTTGCTCAAAATAAATGACCATGAATGCCCAACAAATTAAAATTCTTTGAACATGTTGAACATTGGTATCATTGACATCATTGGATAATTTAAGAACACCGTGTTTCAACGGTTTATTGTTTGATAAACCGCTGAAATATTACATACTAATGACTAACAACTTTTTAGCCACTTTTGTTAAAATAAAACTACAATAACATCACATAACACATTATTAGTCAGCAACGTATTTTTCAAAATTTAAAATAAAATTGGATGCTGCAGATAATAACTTACTTGAAAGTTTCATGATTTATATCTCAAATTTTTTGCAAATTCTTTAAATTTCAACTTTTTCAATGTTACATATTCTCTATTTCTATCAACATCTTTTTAGATTGTTACGTATTGAAAAAAGTCAATCAAAGGCACTTTTTAGGCTGGGATTAAACCCAGTAAAATAATCAGAAAAAATTGATTGTTTATTGCTCAACCTTTTAATCCCTGCAACCCACGATATAATAGAATAAGAATAACAAAACAAAGAAAAACTAAAAAATATATGATGCATAAAATTTTTAAAATAAATAATTTAGAATATACATATATTTATAAAAGCAATTGCTTTTTTTTTTCTTCTTTTTTAATGAAAAGTTGGGAATTAAAGTATGCTCATTCAGTAGATATTTGATATTCAAATAATTTTTTCAAAACCTTAATACAAACTGTTATTCATATATAAACAAGAAAAAAATATATAATATAATATGTGACTAAAATTAACTTTCACCAAAAAATGCTTGAATGAAAATACATCAGATGGGAAATTTAAATAGAAACAACATTAAATACTCATTAAAATCAAAAGCAGGTTGGTAAAAAATGTGACAAGCATGGCATAAAAATAAATCTATTCATAGAATACAATAGCAGTGTATCATAAAAATATTCAACGATAACTGAGCTGTATTTTATTAATATTCAACTGACAATTTCTTAATGCCATCAAACATAAAAATGAAAATTACAGACCTAAAAAATATATGTAAAAAAATTTTTTGTAGCAAAAAAAAAATAAATAAATAAAAAACACTGATTGTTTCAAATCAGGGCCAATTCAAATTCAAATCTTTTGGCTGAAAATTCTCAAATTACCACACCGATGAGTTAATAGATTTGTTCACCAGTTTGTAATCCATATGGAAATCATCATCCTTGCCGTGAATTTGATAAAAGCAGGGAAAGTGTGTTTAAAAATTTACTTATAACATAAATATAAATCTACTCAAACTAAAGGCGCTACAAACTACAAAGAGCTTATAACTTAGAAAAAGCAAATTAAAAAGTGACAGTAAGGAGCTTTTCCTTACGTAATTTAAAGGTACCTAGATATGTTGAAGTTTTTTTAGAAAAAGATTTGCAAGTAACTAAATGTTTTAGATACCATATCGTTCAAATATTTCTTGATAATATCACCAGTCAAGAAAATTTGTTTGTGGTGCAATTATAAAACCACCATTTGAATTAATTTTCTTTTTGTCACTTCCAAGGTTGTAATACTCAACCTCATAGTTTTTTCCACTATTTGAATCCCAAAATGTATTTTCAGCAGTTTTATAACAAATTGCAAACTTGACACTTACTTTTATTCCATCTTTATTTTGGAAAACTATTTCAAATGAAAATACATCTGTGCTTCCAGTAGAAGAACCAGGAATATAATTTGTACCAACATGATCTTGAGTTTTCCAATCATCTAGAGTATATATTATAGTTAATTCTTTTTCAAAACAAATATTTTTCACTGTTACTGTGCCAAAAATACTCGAATCTCGAAAAATAAGACTTTCAAGACACACACTATCTTTTCTAACTCTTGTAGTTAACTCTGCTTCAGGTAAAGGTAGTTTGAAATTCAAACATTTTCCTTTGCTGTTATTTATATCACCCAAAGTATGGTCTTTATTCATAAAAATATTTACAGGGAAAGATCTTCGGGCGTTGACACGTAATGAAATCTTAAGTAAGCTCATATCAATATCATCTTCATAATCAAATAGTGTCTTGACAGATTTTAATGGTTTTCCAAGACTGTCTGCAAAATGAACACTTTTTGCTTTTTTAATAGAAACTTTTTCATCAGATCCATCTCCTTTAGAAACAAGTATGGACGATTTTATATTGAGAGTTTCAGCAGAATCTTTCTTTTTCAAGTCTAATGTATCTTTACTCTTTATATTTGCAAATTTCTTTTGCTGTAATTTAAATTGAGGAGGACTGCTGTCTGTTCCTGATTGTGCTCGTACTAATTCTGATGGTGTAGCTGATAAGTTGTAATATAATTCTATTCCATTAACCTCAGAGTCAAATTCAACCATGTTTATTATACCTTTAAATATAATAATAAAGAATAAAAAAGCACAAACTTAGTGTTGAAATACAAAACATGTAAAAATTCTACCATTTTGATTGTGTAATCATTAATATCGTTATAAATGTTATAACCATACATTCTCTTCCACGGAGAGACTTTACATTCAAATCATATGATATCGGAGAAGATTTCCACCTATGGAGGAAAAGTGGAATAATGTATAACTGCACGATTTTGAATGATGCAATCTATAAAAACAATAACAAGTTAAACCACGTGTTATCGAGAAGGCTTTGACCGCAAAAAGGCGTTGCTATATTTTTAAGAAATATTAAACCAGAACTTTCAAATTGTAGACAACAAAAGCAAGGAGCTAAAAAAATTGTTGATTTGCAACAACAAAAAAATAATTATTTGAAATTCTTTTTAGATATTTTCTTTTATTGCTCTATTTTCACATGTATATGCCTTCCGTTACATGAGCACATATTTTCCTTTCTGTAGTGGTGATTTTGCAGCATTATTTTAATCATGGTTCACATTACAACTGTAAAGCCACAGTATATACTGTATATATAATAGGACATCCTTATTTTTTCGGCGTGATGTAGAAAAATCGATACTGCACTGATAGAACTCGATTCCCGATTCTTCGCAATACGACCTTAAATAGCTTAAATGGACCTTGAAATGACTTATAAGAGCTGGCTAGCAAAAATAAATTAGTGACATGACATCGTAAAAAAAATACATGAAAAAAAGCGTTGCTTTTACCTTTATTTATTAATAAAACGACATTAATTACTTGGATAAATGGCACTAGTATGAAACGTTATTAAATTTTATAAATTAAAATAAATTCTAAATAAAAGTATTAAATTATTAAGTAAAATAGTATCTACAAGTAGATATTATGCATTTATTAAAATATTAAAGATGTATTTTTTGAGCTTACTATACGTTAATATTACTAAATGTTAAGAAAAATTTTATATGAATCACGTATAAATACTCTTTTCGCAATATTAAGGAGACAAAACGCATAATCGTAACATACCTTCACAAAAATTTAATTAACTTTAAACGGAGAAAATTTTAAGTAAAAAAAAAAAAAAAAAAAAAAAAGTCTCTGACCTTAACCTTCAGTCCTAAAACTTCTCAAATAAATTTATGTTATTATAACAGCAGGCTATCCTCAATTTTGATTCCATCTTCATTTGATGGTAAAGCAGCGTGCCAACATTCGTTAGAAGTCAGTATTAAAGATAAATTTTGAAATTCCATTTTAAAACCCACCAAATCAATGTCGACCGTTTTTATACAGTGGCTTTTGTTTGTTTGATTACAGCAAAGATAAGTTTTCTTCGATCTTCTATAGAACCTCAATAGCAGTTTTTCATTTATAATTTATTAACTACACAGAATAAATGGGTTTATAAATTTTAAATTATATTTAGGGGTAATTTACTTTGATACATACAAATCATGTATTGGATTACGAACGAAAACTCAGCTTAAAAATTGTTGTAATGGCGAATGTTCAAAAACAAAAATTCTTTTTGTTTATGTGTAAAATTAGTAAAGTGAAAGCGAAAGTGAAAGCGCAAGAACAGTGAACTATGGGTTATTACGAACAGCCTTTTAAAAATTTTGATGCAAGCCATGATTGTTAGTGCATTACATTATTTTAGATTAAAAACTGACTAAAAGTATTAAAAAGAATAACAACATTTTTAAAACTGAGTTTTTTGGAATTCAAAGTTTTGGAAGCTTATAACAAATTTGTGCCAAATTAAGGAATTTGCAAACGATTTTTTTTTTTTTTTTTTTTTTTTTTATAGCTGAAAGCTAGCGTTATAGCTGAAATTAAAAAATTTAAAGATGTAAAAAAAAAAAAAAAAAATTCCGCCATTTTTTTTCAAAGATATTTTTTTTCAAATCAAACCGAAAAAAAGCGTGCTTTCGAAAGTTGCTTTTTTATCCATTATATTTCAAATTTTCTTAGATTTTTAACTTATCAGGTAGTAATCAGGTAGTAATTTTGAATTATTCATTTACTACCATATGTATGCCTTTTATTAGACTTAAATTTCTTTTTCTGATTTTAAAATATGACCGTTTGAAATTTATGCTTTAGGGTCCGATTTCCGGGATAAAACTATAGTCTTAGTGCTAATTTTTATCGCACTAATTTATCATTTTTTACGCTGGAAATAGACATAGTTAATAAATCACCGCTCTATATAAAGGTAAAAGTTTTAAAACGGATGGCCGTTTCTATAATTAATTTATTTATCTAAACTACTTCCACGGTAGTGGAATCATAAAAATTCATGTCTGCCTGAAAACAGATTGTCTGTGGAGTTGAAAGCAAAATTTGCTTTTTTTGTAAACAATTTATTACCACGACAATTTATACACGAGAAACACACATGGTATCTCATCTAAGTCAAAGTTCGTTTGTTCTTTCGTATGAACTTCTATTCCATTGGTTGATTGTTGACAGCTGCTATAAAGAGAAAATGTTTAAAAATATATAAGAGAGGTTTTATAGAACACAGCACAGAAAAACATTAGGATCAAGTTTACGACTACAAAAAAAGGAAGCAAGTATGCTTTTAAAAAACGTCAGGTAAACGAAAGTTCTTCTTGGGACTGCGAGCTTTTATGAAAAGGACAATGTAAATCATCAGTAAAACTGAGTGCTACTGATGAATTCGAAGAATTAGCGATACAAAATACTCATCGCCTTTTCACAAGTAAAAGTTGACGTTGCAAAAATACGAAAGCAGGAAAAGGAAAGTGAATAATTCTTTGGACAGCTCGCAACAAATTATTTCATTGGAACTAGCAAATGCACCAGAAACAGCAGTGGTTAATTTACCTGAAATTTCAAGTATTCGAAGAAATATATGATTGCAAAGACAAACTGATAACCAACACCTAAACCCGGAAAGTAGGACCCCGAAGAGTATACACGTACTTCTGCGGAAGAATTGTTTTTAAAATTTGATAGTAAAATTGGTGATGAAAATAGCATTTTGATCTTTGCTTCAGATCAAGCAGTAGAACACTTACGTCAAAGTAATCACTGGTTCTCCGACGGAACATTTAAGTTTGTCCTGCAATTTTCTTCCAGGTGTAGACTATACACACACAAGTTACCTAAATAATTTTTCCCTGTCTATTTGTACTACTTCCAAATAAAACCCAAGACGTACAATCGTTTCTTCCATGAAATTTCAAACATCATAAGCAACAGACCAAACTATTTGTTGATGGATTTTGAAGTAGCAGCAATAAATGCATTTCGCAAAAGTTTTCCAGAGTTGAAACTAAAAAAGGCTTCTTCTACTTAGCATCTAACATATAGAAACATATCCAAGATGCTGGATTTCGACAAACTTTCAATGGCAATGCAAACTTTGCTATCCACTTAAGAACGTTAGCTGCGTTAGCATTTGTCATTATCTCATTTGAGCTTCTCAGTGATGAACTTCGAGAACAGTTCCAAGGGGATTGCGATGACATAATGCAGTATTTCGAAGACACGTTATTTGATCGGTTAAGAAGAAATCTCCCACGTTGCCCTCAAATCTTTGCAATTGCTTTATCGATTATGTTCCAAAGAACTTTTGATAAACTACCGAGAACTAACAACAGCGTAGAAAGGCGTCAAAATTTATAATATAAAACTTATAATATTGCATCTTGTCACCCAGTTATTTGGAAATTCTTGGAGATTTTTAAAAGAGAGGAATCAATGACAACAGTTAATATTTTGCAGTCGCTAGGTGGCCACCCAGCTCCTCCAGTACGCATGCGTTACGCTGATATTAATCAACGAATAAATGGTATAGTGGATAACTATCCTAACATGGTACGATTACGGTACCTTTGAAGCATAGTGCCCAGCCCTGCATTTTAACAAATTGTTATACTTTATACTCACATACATTGTACATGGTTCTTCATTTTTGTGAGAAAAATCTTTGGATTAATAATTTTATATCTTTTTCTTCAAGAATATACATCGATTAAAAGCTAAGGTTATATCAATCAATGGGAAAATACGTACATATGTTTCTAACGTTTTAAAGTCATTGCATCTAACTTAGTGGCAAGAAAAAAACATGCTCATTGTCAATGATAGTTTGATAATAAGTAGGTTTTGTAGAAAGTAAAAAATCTGTAACAAAGTTTAAGTCAATATTAAAATCACAATACGGCGTATCTTTAACACAAAAAAATTGCAGATTAGCTCTAAATCACGCTTGCTAACAGTCTTAAAAATCTCAACCAGCAAGAAATAAATTCCTACCTAATTGGCAATTTTCCTAGGTAGGAGTTATCCGGATAGCAATTGTCCTAGGCATGAATTATCCGGGTAGCAATTATCCGGGTAGTAATTATCCGGGTAGTAATTATCCGGGTAGTAATTATCCGGGTAGTAATTATCCGGGTAGTAATTATTGTCCAAGTATGAATTTACCGGGTAGCAATTATCCCGGGGGAAATGTCCTAGAACCAAAAAGAAAGAGAATAGATATAATTAAAATTTTGTATCATATAATGAAATAATTGCTTGTTCAATGAAGGACTGCCCACCCATAATGGAGTGCCTCTTTAATTCTAAATAGTCTAAGACGTCACTACGTATGATTAAATGTCATAAGTCACATAATTTTTTTTGTTTTTAGGTTATTCCTAGCATTTAGGGGGCTCGATATTTGCAGGTTAGTTGGGCAACCAGTGTGGGGGTTCAGGAATAAGGACCCTCTATACAGCACCAAAATGGTATTATATTTATTTCACAATGTGTTTGGCTGAAAATTATTACGACAGACTCTAAATGTATCGAGATGCCAAAAATATAATTTAACACACCAAAATTTTTGAAGGGTTTCCCCTGCATATCGGAAAAATATCCCCAAAATGGCACCATATTTAAGCCACAAGTTATAAGACTAATAATTGGTGGAGTGACTCTTCAGCGTGTGATGAACTCAAAAATACCATAGCATACCGAAGTTTTTAATGAGTTTCCCTAGAATACCTCCCTCGAAGAATTAATTGCCACTGGGAACCCACTGAGGCTGCCATAGACAATGAATTTTATTTATTTCATTGAGGTATACTCACCAAACTTTCTTAAGATAGCATACACATGATAGGGATGACAAAATCTCAAAAGCATATTAAATCAAATTAATTTCAAAATAAATAAAAAAGGATAATGAAGAAGTTTTATCTATGAAAAAAGCGTTAAAAAATAGGTAAGTAAAGTTTCTGAAAAATTGTGGAACTGCTTCGAATTCAAAGAGAGGGCTTCCTCCAAAGATTTTGTTGCGGTGTATTGTCACTTTTAGTCACTGCTTTTCTCTCCACTTGCTTCATCGCCAAACTCGTCATCAGATTCTTCGACATAGTCTAAATTTTAAAACAAAGTACATCTATAAGTTCAAAGGTATTATGTGGGCTGTAAGTTCAATTAAAATAACTAATAAAACTTAAAGTCTGCCGCATTCCAAATTCTATGATATTTTTAAAAAAAAGTGAAACGCAAATGCACATCAACGATTGGATAAAGTTTTAAAGATTTTCATTTGTTGGTTTTTGCAATTATTGTTTTTGATGGGTTGTTTTTAACCAATGATTGATAAGAGTTTTTCTTATTCTTTTTATATTGTTTTTAACCACATGAAGCGGGCAGAATAATAATTTAATATAATGATAATATTTACTATAAATCACAACTGAAAGCCTAGGTCTTTTCAAATGATTTAAAATAAATTAGCCAAATCTTGGCAAGTGTAAAGCTGGTATCATTATCATATTTGCAATATAAATGTAAGTTAAACAAATAAATTTTTTTGTGATAATAATAATAATAATAATGTAAAAGAAGCATTATAATATACTCAATCTTGAGCAACCTTCATTCTTAAGATGCTGCAGAAATCTAATCGTGTAGACAATTTAATATAAATAGACTTATAAATACCTTCAGATCCTACATAAACAATCTCGAAAACAGTTGGAGTCGCATCCCCTTCAAACCATTTTATGCCATACTTGCCACCATCCAATATCCATCCACTTTCTTCAGGTACATTAGTGGGTTGATGCTGCAATGTTGAAGACATTCATCTTTGTGTGATAAGCTTCGCCCTCTTGATTTTCTGTTGTAGAACCTTGAAATAATGTGGCAGCAGTCCTAAGTAACGCTTTTTGAAATTTGACAGGTTATTAAAAGAAAAAAACTTGTACTTATCTAGGAATATCTCAAATCTTGCTTCATTGACTGTCTTGCATTTTTTGCTACCATAAATGGTGCAAACAAACTCTTCAAACTTCTCCAATTTCTTCACTTAACTTTTCATCATCTCCCAGACTTCAAAACGTTTTCTGGATACCAATCCGATTTTCCAAAACCTGGTGAGTTTTTCCTTTCTGACAAAAAGATGCTGTTTAGTAGCAACAGGTGAAGGAACGGTATCCTGGTATTTGCTGCACACAAAATTTTGCCGATTTTTTCGTAAAGCTGGTTGATGTTAATATACCTTTGATTATTTGAAGATTGGATGCATACCTCTAGACAAATGTTCGTTTCATGATGATACCATCTCTATGACTTGAGTGCGATGATGAGGCAGTCGGTATCGGCTGTGCGAATTACAAAATTGAAAAGTTGCTGATGGATGATAGATGGAAAAAACTTCTGGTTTCTGCTTCTTCAAGCATAAAACACAGAGCATCCCCCTAAGCATATCAGAATGCTTTGAAAAGAACTTGAAAAAACGATCATTACAATTTGCATAGATGACCTTTCTTCCAATGATGGCTACAAACTGTTCCTTTTTCCAAAAAAGGACTAAGAATGTGATTAATGATTCTTTAAAGAAAGTGTTTTTTAAAGAAAATTTTTTGGTCTTTTTTGTTCGTGTCCTTGAATTTGATAAAGTTGATTTTGGTCTGCGCTTCCCATTTTCCGTCTCGAACGTGCTAGGGTAAGCCCCCTGCAGTTTCAATATGCTTCTGGGATTTTGTCACCATTACCATGTGTATGTTATCTTAAGAAAGTTCGTTGAATATACCTCAATGAAATAAAAATAATTCATTGTCTATGGCAGACTCAGTGTGTTCCCAGTGACCGTTCTTCGATGAAGGTATGGTGGGGAAACTCCCTTCAAAATTTTGGTATGCAAAATATTTTTGAGTTCTTCACACACTGAAAATGACTTCACCAAATTTTAGTCTTGTGGCTTAAACTTGAGGCTTCAATATGTCGCCATTTTGGGGGATTTTGGGTCCGGTATGCTGGGAAAACCCTTTTGTGGTTGTATAGAGGGTCCTTGGGCCTGAACCCCACAATGGCGTCCCAGCTGACCTGTAAAAATGGAGTCCTCTAGATATTAGGAATAACCTACAAAATAAGTAAAAGTTTATAAATTATGACATGTAATCATTCGTAGTGAAAGGAGTAATGAAATCTCTCAGTCATCAAGCTTTGACACTTTCACAATCCCAAAAGTTGACACCAGTGACATTGGTGTCATTTTACGAGGTTATTGACATAAACTCGTAAAATGACACCACTGACACATAACCTCGTAAAAATAAACTTAAATATATACTATATTTAGACATATAAAGGGTGATGCTGATTCATTAGATCTAGAAAAAATAACTAAAAAATAAGCTTTTATATCAAACTCAAATTGAATACAAAGCAGATAAAACTTCTAAATGGAAAATTGAATTCGTGAGCTATTTTCAATTAAATCCACGCTTCGAACTTGATTAGCTCTTAATCTAATATCTTTTATGAAGTAATTGGTCTACTTAACCTCATTGCTTTTTTTTGAAGGATACTTTGTATTTTGATTTATCTGAGCTTAAACCTGGCATCTGTTTGTTAGGTGAGAGTCTAATATGGAATAGAAAACATCGAGCACTGCTCAATAGCTTAAGAAGTATTTAATTTTTGTTATAGTTTGAAATGCAAATGAATATAACAGGATTTGAGCAAAAAAATATTTAGAGTAGTGGTTGATGCTTTTGATATATGGCTAGTCTGTTGGTAGTTGAATTAGGTGTGTTTTTTGGTGAATAGAAAATCTGTTGGGCACTGAGATAAGTTGAACTTGGGAAAATTGGATGTTTGGCGGTACAATCTTGAAGGAAATGTTTTAAGAAAGAACTTTATTCTTGCCAAAGTTTATTCACATAAAAGTAGTGTAAATTTTATTTTTTCTCTTCACTAAGAACTGTAAGGGAAGCTATTGGTAATACAGCAATGAGTATATTTAGCTTCTTGTTTTTATAAGGAGCTAATATTTCTTCTCTGAAATTCTTAAGCACGAAAGATTTAAAGTCTCCCTTTTTAGGAGACGTAAACTTCAAATTTTTAACACCTTTCTTCCAAAAAATCGAAAATTCTCAAATATTAACGCCATAGTTCCGTTAGTGGGTGATTAGGGCATTAACTATAGCTTGATAAGCCGCTTTTTTCTTAATCTTTTGCATATTTCATTTAATAAAGTGCCTAATGCAAGGGGTAAATTATAAAAAACACTATCGTGACTGTGTATTTTTCATAAAAGTTAGATAGAAAAACAAAACAATAGAACAAAAGGGTTTAGACAAGTAACCAATAACAACACCAATGTGCTGATTTTATCATCTAAAATTTATTATATTTCATCATGGGTTGTTTGGTTGAGCGAAATTTGTAGACGCAAATGGGCGTTCTAAGTACTCCAAGACCCGCCACGTGAGCCTATCTGGAAATATTGTTGCTTCCCCACGTTAAATATAGCAACTATCACTATCACTATCATCATATAAACTGCAGTCTTCCTGTAATATATTGTCAACTCTAAATATGGCTAGTTATACACAGCGGCAAATGCTTCCTATATACAGTTCATGGGTTGCCACTCTCAAGTCGAGAAAAATAATAATATTTTAAAAATTTCCGCTTTCAGTGCAAAACGATTGTTTTAATTATTATTCGTAAATGTACTAATTGAATTTGAAACCTAGGCTTTTCCTCATTTTGGACAATAAAAGCTTATTTTTAACCATGTAGAAGAAGGGCTCAAAATTTCCAGGTAGAATCCCACACCTTAAGATTTTCCGAGTAGAACCCCTCTTTTAACAGAATAGTTCTTGATAGAATTCCTATTTACTGGGAAAATTTTTTTGGGTAAAAGTACCTGCCATTTTGGTTTAACGGTAGTAGAGATTAAATCAGTTTTACCCTAAACTGAGATGCTTAAAAAATATAGATTATATTAGAACTGTGAAGCAAACTTGCGTTGAGGTTACTGTTTTATCATTTTTATGCAAAAATTTGTTTTCTAGAAGTAGCCAAGCTTTTCCTAAAATCCTGCTTATTGGAATATATGATAATTCTGAAAACTACCGTTCATTTACATAAGACAGAAGAAATATGATAGTGTGATGATCAGTTTACTAAAAACTTTGTTTGATATAGATAAAAATGGTTTTAACTTTTCAGAAGAAAATGATTTTTGATGACGCACTTAATCTTTAACTTCCCATTTGCATTTATTTTTGACTACGTAAACTTGAAAGATTAATTTTTTTAGTTTTTGGATTATTTGGAAATATTTTTGATATCTTTCGAATTTCAATATAAATGAGCTAGTATATTTTAAGGGTTGGTATTTTGAAGGTTTATTGTTGCAACTTTACGAAGTATTGCTAATTTTTTAGGAAGATATTTAATTAAAGTTTTTAATTCTAGCTATAACCACGAGGCTTAGATTATTAAATTAAATAGATTCAAACAATATTATGTAATATAATGTGTTGCGTGCAGCTTAGTGCTTTTATCTTTATTTTATAAAAATTTTTTTGAAATGAGGTAAAAATACTAAGTAATACATTTAATACATTTCAAATAATTTCTTCTAGTCCAGAATATAAGAAATTACGTCCTCAAGTTTAAAGTGTACAGTGTATACAAATTGTATAAACAAATTTGACCTTATTATCTTTGTAAAAAGTTAAATATAGTGTATATAGTAATAGTGTATATAATTAGTGTTACTTTTTGCAATTTGACTAGGATAATACAATGTGAATAATGATAATTGGATTAGTTTTATACTCTCTCTCTGTGCATTCTTTTTTTATCTCTTTATTTTTTTCCTATTTTCCTAAAACAACTGCATAATCGATATATTGCGCTTTTTTTTTTTTATTTTAAAGACTACAAGGAAAATTCGTAACGTTGGGTTTAATTTTTAATTTTAATAGATTTAAAGAATTAGAACTTAGAAATTTCTGCTGGTCCTAAGGGATGAAGGTGACAAGACCGTACCATTGTGGGTCTGTTACTATTTTTGAAACTTTGATCAAGAAAATCTCTTTGAAAATGTGTCATATATGATTTTGTGCTAAAATTTGATAAAAGTCTAATAGTGTGGCCATGTTGTCTGTAAAAATCTCTTATGCCATTTTAACATTAAAAACACAGTGGTAAAATCCTTGTTACATTATGAAAACTTAGAATTACCCTGTTTTTTTTCTTATTTTTCCTCAAATAAAATCAGGTTTTTCGATTAAATTAAAGATACAATACCAGAATTTTGATTTAAAATATTTTTGAAATCCACGGAATTTTAAACATTCGTAACTAAAGAAAAAACTGAATTTTCTACCTTCTTTTGGACAAAATGAAAAATTAAAAGATTTTCTTCAAAACTTTATTTACATATTTTAACGGGAACCCTTTGTTTTCTTCAATTTAGGTAAAAAACAGACTTTGCAAACTATCATGGTCAAAATATTATGAATCTTATATGACATTAGGACACATTATTAATTAAAAAAATACTACAGCAGCTGTTAAAAATAAAGATATACCCGCCCTTCGTATATTAAACTTCAGGATTATCTTTTGGTAAATAGACTTACACGTACTCATTTGGGTCTGTTATCATTTTTGCGATTTCGGTCTATAAAATACTCCTATAAAATGCCTCAAATGTGGATTTGTGCTAAAATCTCACAAAAAGTCTCATATAATATGGTCAAGATTGTTGGTAAATATATCTTATGCCATTTTACGTTACTAGGACTGTTCTAAGATCCTTGTGACATTATTAAAACCTAGAATTACCCTGTTTTCTTAAATTTGATCAAACAAAAATTAGTTTTTTCGATTAAAAAATTTTTTTCTTCTCTGCTGGAACTAAGGGACGAAGGAGACAAATTCGTACTCATTTGGGTTTGTTATAATTTTTGCGAATATGGTCAAAAAAATCACTTTTACATCATGCGTCAAATGTGAATTTGTGTTAAAGTTTGACAAAGTCTTATATAATATGGTCATGCTTGTCTGTAAATATATTTTATGTCATTTTACGTCGTTAAGACAGTTCTAAGGTCCTTGTTACACTATGAAAACTTAGAATTACCATGTTTTCTTAATTTTTATCAAAGAAAACTAAAGATTTTTGATCAAATTGGTGCCTGAATCAAACAACGTTTTTAAGAAAGTCTTTCAGTTTATCACTTCGTCCAAAAAAAATCTATTAAATTTTTTTTTTAAATATTAATGTTTTAGGTTTTGTCGATTTGCAATTTTTCAAATTTTTGAAATCAAAATTCTGGTGCAAATTCGATGAAAAAATCTGATTTTTATTTGATGAAAATTAAGAAAACAGATTAAATTCTAAGTTTCCGTAGTGTAACAAGATAACTGTCCTATTAACTTAAAGCTGCAATAAAAAACATTTACGGACAATCATGGCCATATTATATGAGACTTTTATTAAAATTTAGCACAAATTCACATTTGACAAGTTTGACAAATGTTGTAAAAGTAATTTTGTTCCCAAAATATTTGAACCGAACTAAAAGTTTCCGTATACGAAAAAATAATACAAGCAGTTAAAAAATATTGAAATACCGCCCTCGGTATATGCCAAAATCTAAAAATCAAATCTAAATCAAATTTCCTGTAAAATGGGTCCCTTCTACAATGGTTGGCCATACTGTATTGCAGCATGAAAATCAAACAGAAACATATGAGTCAGATTTCCGCTCCGATTCTCATTCGTGCAATCTACAGAAGACATGATTTTCAGTTATTAGGATTGAATGACAAACTTTGATACAAAGTTGCAAAAACACTTAATGCGTCTATTTATCGTTGCTATAACACGCAACTTAAAGGCAATTGTAAACTTTTAGAGAGCTTGGGTATTCTGCAAAAAAATGCGGGCCTTATTTTAGACGTAGTTTTTCACAAATTTTGGCTCTTAGATGCCAATGATGAAAAAAACACTGAAAACTGATCTAAATGTCGCAATTGAATTGTTTGACTCGATGGAAATAGAGCTTACCGTATCAAAAGTAGCTAAAAGTTCACAAGGTATTTAAAAGAGAGGGAGAAAACTGTTATTAGAAAATTTATCAAGAGCAGTAAGAGAAAAGCTATAAATCTAGACATTGTAAAAGCTCCAAGGCTATACACTAATCTATAAGATTTCGTAAACTCCATGCTGTCTGCCAAATAAGGTTTCCTATGTTTATAGTAAAATAATAATAAATCACCATTAGCAAATCCTTTTTTGAAAGAGGAATATTGGTGAAAGTTGTAGAAAATAAAAAATCTGGAAATATCAAAGGCGATCACAAATCAAAGCAAGGAGTTTCGTGTGGTTGAAATTGCGAAGCATTTATCTTTAAACATCGAAGATTGGCACATAATGTCACGAAGTGCGCAGAGGTTGTATGGTAAAAGTTTCAGAGGAATGTCTCTGGAAAGTATAAGGAAAAAGTAAACATTTTAGTGGCATCATCATCACAAAACTATTCAATTCCTATTATTGATTCATTAAGTGTCAAGATGAAGAACAATATCCTACAATTTACTGATTTACTGATAGAAAAAAAGGCGCTAAGATTACTGAGCACACCCAATACGATAACACTAAGTGGAACTTTTCATCAACTAGTACAAAACATCAAATCTTATATTGTTGTGGGAGATCTATTAAAACTGCCTTGTGGTCTCGAAATCTCCGGGTTGACATCCGGTTAGGGATAACCATCTCTCATGGCTAGGCTTGGTTCTTCAGCCTTGGCAAACAACCTTCTTAACGATAGTGTCACAATAAAAACACCTATTTCCTTGATCTGTAAAATTCAGATTCCGTTGCCGTAGCTGAAAAAAATAAAAAAAAAAACATGAATTTATTCTCCAAGCCAAGTCAAAATGACAAAATAGTAAAACAAAAAACTGTTATCCAATGCTTTTGGAGTCGGTGGAAAGGATCAGCAACACAGGAGAATGTGAGCCTATCCTACATCACAACGAACATCCTCTAAGATGGATGAAAATATACTTTTCTTGTGCAATCGACAAGTTTACTATTGCGATTCTATTGTGTCCGATTCAAGCTTTTTCGATACTTTAATAGTGACCTGTTAGATGTAAGTTATCTGCTTAGTTTATCGCACAAATCTTTAATCAAAAAAGTGTTAAAAGTAGAACTACAATATTTTTATTTTAAAAGGATCCTAGATAGTACATTTATATCTTAGACAAGTTTTCAATTTACTTTATTACATTTAAAATTATTATTTGGTTTTTAATAACGCATTTTTTGACAGGTGCAAAAATTTTTTTGTTTTCAATGAATTCCATCTTTATTTAAAAACAATTCAAAATTATATTGTTAACTTTTAGCTAAGGAAGATTTAAGTCTTACAGGAAAGTACGTAAAAAGTTTGTCCCTAATAACTTCTTTGGTGGCATATTTACTAAATGCTTGAATCTGCGTTTAAATCATTACTTCTAGTTTTAGTCATCTTCTTTGTTGCATTGCGGTTCTTGGTGGATAGGAAAATAATTTTATAAAAGCATAAAAATCCAAACGTGTGGCACAAAATTGTAATTTTCTTCTCAGAGAAAACCACTCGCTAGACAACTTCATTTTAATCTATTGTTTAAATGAATTGAATTAAATTATACTAATTCTTTGGAGGATTGATTATAAATATAAATTATAAATACTTTCCAAAATGTAAAGAGATCAAATGAGGTGTTAGCGCTGTGTTGTAATAATATGCTTTCTACTAGATTTGTTTTTATTATTTGCTTTATGTTAGTAACCTCAAAATAACTATTATGATAAATCGAGAGTTAAATGTATATGGAAAAAGTACAACTCATCTAAAAAACTCTCTATGATCATAAACTTTTTCTGGGAGAAATGTGCTTACAAATGCACCTGATATGTTTCTATCCAGATTAGCTAGTCTGATAAACTCTCTTATTTTTAACTTATTGCCAGCTAATTGTCCCCGACGACGACGCCTTCTCCGGATGATTAGAATAGCAGCAAGAATGTGATACTTGTTGAGTGTTACCATGTTGAAAAACCTCAGAAAAATCTAATGCTCTATAAAATTTCTTACGTAATGAAAAGAAAAAGCATTTGTACATGTGAACAAAGCGTTAGGGCTTTTTTTTGGTGACAATTATAACTAATTGTATTAAAAAGTTCATCTGTGCGTTTTTGCTAAACGCTTTATGAATTAAAAACAGCACGATTCTGCCATGAACTTTTTACAACACATCTTTCACAAGAAAAATATCGGTATGTCCAATTAACACACATCTTGCAAGTGTGTCCAAAACAAAACATTTAAATTTAACTCAGAACATCTTTTGCTGGAATGTTAAGCTATCATTTATCAACGAACGAAGCTCTTTTCATAAATCAACTAAAAAATCTATATAATAGCGTATATATATACATATATATATA
>JAUZNK010014400.1:0-22604 GCA_035046665.1 Euphysa ruthae | reverse complement strand
GTCCCTCAGGGGTCAATTTTAGGATCTCTTTTGTTTTTGCTGTATGTGAACGACATGACACAAGCAGTAGACTGTGACAAAATTAATTCTAAACTTAGATTTTTATATAGAAAACAATCTTTCTTAACGCCAGCCTTAAAGCGTGCCCTATGCAATGCTCTGATTCAATCTCATTTTGACTATGCATGTTCTGCCTGGTATTTAGGCTACAACGAATCACTTAAAACCTGTTTGAAATATGCACGAAATAAATGTATACGATTTTGTTTAAATATAAATAGTTATGCCCATATTGGTACTGAGCAGTATAGGGCAATAATATGGCTGCCTGTTGATATGAGAAGTAATCAGGCTATATTGCTACACACTGATTTAAGTTCTGCAGTAGACCCAACTTAAACTACATTTCTGAAATCTTTAAAATTTATGAAAATAGAAAAACCCCGTTACGAAACAGCCATCTAAAGCTAGATACACCCTTCAGAAGATCTACTATGGGAAAAAATTGTCTGTCATCAAAAGGTACCATTATATGGAACAGGCTTTCTAATGAAATAAAATCAATCGCAAACTAAACGTATTAAAACATAAGATCAAGGAGATATTTCTTACCTCTTTAAATATAGTTCGTAGACCTAATAAATATAGATAATAATTCTAAATTTTTTTTTTTGTGTGTGATGTATAACGGGACCACAATGGAAATATTGTTGTGATAAAAAATTTTTGTGCCTATCCTTGCCACCATTTGTTTTTATCTTAGTGTTCGTTTATATTTTTTTTTCTGTTGTCTTGTAATTTTCATAGCTAATGTATATTTGTTTGTGGCAGAACAAATACTTACTTACTTTCTGGTGCAAATAATAACAAGTAAAGATGCAAGTCCTTTTTTTTTGCTAAAAACTTCAAAAAGTTTAACAACAGTGTTCTGACATGCTACACAAGCTAACAATATAATTTAATTTGACAAAAATTCTATATCTATAATTCTGTTTCCAGTTATTTGAATATTCGAAGGATCTTTACATTGGATTTTCGTAAGTTTTATATTGTTTTATTTTCCTTTGATAGCTTTCAGAGTTATTTTCTGTATCAAATAAATTAATAGGAGTATTTACAACATTATTCACAATTTCTCTTTCTTTTTACAAATCCTTCGTTTATTTCCTATTTTAATTGAATATTTATTAACATTTATTCTCCATGCTTGATTGGGATACGCAACTTCGAAAAGTTTTTCATCATACTTCATGGTTGTTTACACCATTTTTAAATGTCTTGCTTATTCAAACATTTAAGGAATAGAATCAGTTATTATTTAAACTTAATTTCCATTCTTTAGAGAAATTTTACAAATTCTAATAAGTGAGAAAAATAACTAAAAGACGTTGCTATATAAAACTCTGACCCAATAGTGTTTTATAAATATAAAATAAGTGGGTTAAATAATGATTAAAAAAAGAAAATTATCCTACGTTGTTCTACTATGATTAAAGTACGTAAAAATTACAAACTTGAAAATTTGAAAGCTTTCGATTGGGGAATACCCTTTTAAGGGAAAAAAACTTTTGCAGGAATTAGTTTTTGCGGACAATAATTTTGCGGATGAAGGTACCAAAAACTTCTTTTACTTTTTATTATTCGAAAAGAAAATAAACTGAGAGAGCCGCTCGATTAAATATGTATAAATTTAGATCTGCATTTTGAGGCTTCCATTACTATCAAAAGGTATGGCAACCAATTGCAAGTGACGTATTGGATTGTGCACACGAACTAAACAAACCATATGATTTTTTTGCAATAAAAATTTGTGAAGAGAAAAAGGAGGCATGCCTTCTAGCATGATCAAAAACATAGCCATTATTGAAAGAAATGTACAAAGAAATATTAGATGTGTTGTATTATGACTCCGACGAGAGTACAGTAATTGGCTGCTTACTATATCACGATACTAAGATTGTAGACGATGCGAGCATCAAAACAAGAAAAAAAAAAGAAGTCCCGTCTAGAGAAAGAGGTAGAAATAGAAAACGTCAGACATAAGTTTTTCAAAAAACGAAAATATTGTACTTGTTTGAACATGTCTCCAAAGAAACGTTACGCATATTGGCGTGAATTCTACTCCTACTTGTAGGAGGGAGACACATTACACTATTTTTAATGAGAAAAAATCTATAAGAACGATTGAGGCCAGATTTTGTTGTATGGAAAAGTTTAGAACAAAGTGAGGCTGAACTGGTTTAAAACAATACCGTAGTTTTTTTTAAATCTATGTCAGAGCAACTAAATTTTGAGGTTGAAATCGTCAAAAAGCATCAATTTTTACTGACTTTAATTAAAAAAGTGTAGCTGAGTCGAAGAAAAAATTTGATTTGATTTGAGCAAAAATGAGGAATTTGTTTTTTCGGATCAATAATATTCATCAACTTTTGTGGAATTTATTTTTGCGGATCAGCTATTTTTCTTCGTTTATTTTGGAATTTATTTTTGCAAATATGGTCAAATCCGCAAAAATTGATTCCCGCAAAAATTTTTTCCCTTAAGGTATATGCATGGGAAGACACTTATACATAAAAACTGTTATATATTATAATAGTTTCTTATAGCTTATACAATATATCTGCCCCAATCTGGCAAATCAACCAGATGCTAAGACCCCAGGGGGTATAAAAACAAATAAGCATAATTCTGTTTTAAAATTGTGTCTCAATAGAGCAGGTCAGGCAAAATATACTAAAGCGTTAAAAGATATGTGTGGTATTTCACCAGATGCAGGCTAATACAAATCACTAAGTCCAGCACAAATCCTTCACGCTAAAGATAGAGTTCTTAACGTTATGGAAACCTTATGTGAAAAATATATCAACCCCTCTTTTTAGATATTGATAAAAAATATTTAATCAATCTAATTGTGGTGTTTCACTTCCAGATGATGTAATCGAGAGACTTTTATGTGTTTATAGTAAAGGTGTAGACAAGCATAATCAATTTAAGAGCGAGAGATTATTCATACCTCCGCCGAAAAGTTTCCACAAATCTGTCACTAGATGTAGTATCAAATGTTTTAGGGAAATTAAAGTTAAAGTTACACTTCATAAATAAGTAAAAACAATTGAAATAAATCTTGATATTCTAGCTGGAACAGTGTCAGCTTCAGTAAAAAGTGAGAAGTTGATTAATTTTGAAAAGTTTTTACAATGTCCACTCTTGGCATTAATCTTTGCAATCGAAATGGTAACATACGTAAAAAATTCTGAGTAATTAAAAATATTTTTGAACAACATTGATTAGCCAAAAATTATAAAACAAAAATTGCATTATTTGCACTAAAATATTCCTCCGTTGCATTGAAATACTGAAAGAGAACAAAGTAGAACTGATGTAATAGTTTTATGTATTTCGTTATTTGGAGATGAATAAAACGTATATATTAAAAACCAGTCAGGCCAGAACAAAAAACTACTCTATTTTAAAGATTTTGATAGGGTTCCATGCATATACAGGCGATGATTATAATGTATCATTTTTTCAAAAAGGAAAGAAAGCTTGCTGGAAAATATTGTCTAAGTACAGCAAATTTGAAGAAACATTTAACCATTTGGGTAATGATTTAAATCTGGATCACAGTGCTCAATAAATCAGAAGAATTTGACTGTTATTTATATGGATACCGAGAAAAAGAATCAATTAAGTGAGGTATAAAATGTTCAACAAAAAACATAAGCGTGAAAATAAAGTGCCGGATATATCAGCATTTTTTCAATGTCACCAAACAAGTGGAAAACTTTGACTATGAAGAATTAAATTGGGAAACAAACGATTAATTCTTCTGGTTTGACGAATGTTTTCCAGCTATTATAAAGAATGTTTTAGTGAATGATACTAATGATTCTGACGATGAGTTTTTGGGTAGTGACCTTGAAAGTAATAGTGAAAGTGATAGTGATTTCTTATCTGGTAATAGCGAACGCTATTATTGTAATGATATGTGTTGAAGAAAGATGTGAATATTTCGTTATTATTAGTTATTTTCTTCATATTTTATTTTAGTTTTTTGAAAACAAAAGAGAGCGTTTTTATTAGATCATAGTTGTCAATTTATGTATTGCAACCCTATTTAATAAAATAAAAACGCCCCAAAAGCGGAAAAATCAAGTTTTTGGCATTTTATTTTATTTTAACTTATAGGTGATCTAAAACCATATACGCTTACACATTGAGTAATTTTTATTCTTCGTAAAATTATTTATCTTCTCATTTGAAGCCGTTTCTTTAAAACTCTGAATTCTGATAAAACTATTGTTGTTTATTCAAAAGAGACCCTATAGGTATACTCGTTTAAATATCATGTATACTGAGATATAATGAGATGTTTATTTACCATTAAGTAAAGTTTAGAAATCTAGAAAACAACAAAGAAATCCAACGATATATTTTATTTCATTCATTTTTTTGGTATTTTCAGCCTCTATACTAAAGATTTATTATTTTGTTTTCAGCTTAGAATTGATGTAAAATATGCATTTTATCTTACATCGGTCCATTTTTGTGTTAAATATTTTTTACTTGCCTAAAATGACAAATTCGTTCTAGTCCTCCAATGGCTGAATTTCGCAATCACCTCTGCGATGGAGAGCTATTTTGACCAAAGTAACTCTCTCCAGGCTGTTTACCATCATTTTTATGAAACTTCAGATATAACTTGGTATAGATGTCTCAGTTTTTTATCGAGAGGTGATTCTTGCCTCAAATATTGACTGGATAGGAAACAAGGAAGTATTTCTCTTTTTATTATTTTAATGGGAATAATTTTCGAGGATTAAATTTCGGGAATTTTAGCGAAATTTTCGAAAACAGGCTATTCAGAAATTAAATCTTCGCGAAAAATTTGAAAATAAATACTCCGACTTTTTTTATTTGTTGATGTCTGTTTCAAAAAAAAAATTATTTATCAATACAGATTGTTTCTTTAACGAGTTTTCTTTCTTCATCATTGTTTCCAGCTTTCCACTTTCTCCTAATGTCGTGGCTCTTGCTTAACCCTCTTGTTTTTTGGACTACTTTTTCTTTACGTTGAAGTTTTAACCGGGGTTATAGTTGCACGGTTAAAAATGATCCTAAATGACTTCATCTTTTGGTTCAACGAAAAGTTCGTTGACAATTTCCGAATATATATCCAACCGTAGATGGTTTCTCATTATTCCTGGCATTTTAACAATAATTCTATATTGTATCTCAAAACCCCCGACACCTGTAATCCGGCGAGACCAACTCTGCATAATGCTTTTGCTCCACGATCCAATAAAAACTTCGTAGTTCGTGAAACCTCTCGTGGTAGGTGACCAACTATTTCTCCACTGACTTTGCAAATATAACAAATACGTTCCCAAATTTATGAAAGCATTCGAGTTTTTCGGAAATATTAGGTTGCCAGACATTTCTATAGAAGTGGTAACCTCTAACAGCAGCAATAATTCGTTTCTTTTTTTATTCTCGTAAAAAGTTCTTTTAATAGACCAGCCTGAAAATAGTGTAAGTATCCCCCAGAAAGGGACAAAAGACCAAATGGTTTTTCTGAAATATATAATATTGAACTTTCAGAAAAAGGTAAACGGGTTGTAACAGGTCTCATCACACTTTTCAGTGGGTTAAATAGGGAGTAATAACTATTTTCTTTACGAAAATTTAACGAACATTTATACGAACATTTAAACAGTTAGAAATTCATTTTTAATGAATATATTTTAATACATATATAGTAAATAATTTATTTTTCATGTATATAGATATTTTGATATAATTTCCGGGGGTAAATTCTAAAAAAAGTGATGTAAATTGCTTAATTTAAAAAACAATTTCGTTTTAAAGCAATCTAAAGCCTAATTGTTAACTCCTTGTTTCTATTGAAATAAAATAAAGGCATAAGTGTTTCCATAAGTAACTTTTTTGTAAAATTTTCATTTAAATAAATATTAAATAGAACGTACTGTACGAATACATTCCATTACGAAATAAACTTTGTTTTCTTAAAAAGAATGTTATCTCTTTGAATGAATATTGCACCACAACATTATAAAAAGACAGCGTGGTTAAAATACCAGAGTTCGTTACACAGCTTCATTCATTTGTTTTATAATGTTATTAGTTCTTCGTACAGGAAATGTTGTTATTGCATATATATTTCATCTTATCAGGGGCGGATGGAAGTTTTTTTAAGGGTGATGCTTACATCTAGATCCTCCTATCTCCCCCAGCACAGCCCGCCATCGTTGGGCTGTGCGAAGAAAATTTTGAAATTTACTTTCCTTAGTTTGCTTTTATAATTTCCTTAGATTGCTTAGAAAGCTTTTTGGTTGGTACTTTGCGAGCGTACGCCATAAAACCAATTATCACAATTTTATTATTAGTATGTGCTGGCAGTTTTGAAGGACAATCAATCATTTTCTTTATTTCGGTGTCAAGCTGCGCCTTATCTGATTTCCGTGGATAACCATTTTTGAAGAGGTAAAGGAACTTGAAGTCAACTCATGCTGCAGTAGATTCCCTACGTTATAAGTTCCTAATTCTTGCATAGTCTATGCAGCGTATGAATTTGATGGTATCTTTGTTCCAGTCTACCTTAGGTGCATCTTTGTTAGATTTCTATGATTTTCTTGTTTTAGGTATTTTATCAAATAGTTTGACTGATTTTTCTTCATGGCGGGTGTTAAAGAATTCGTTAAATGCATGCTCCCCAAGTCTCAAGCTATCCAGCATGAATTGTGTGGATTCTTGTGACAAGTGAGTGCCAGTTACAATGTTTATAACCGGTTCTACGTCGGCAACATCAAAGGGATTAAACCGTTGCTGAATGTAGTGGATCTGATTTACGCAACTTATATTTGTTTCTGTCGTAGATTTGGCAAAATCATGATGAAACGAGTATTTATCCTCTAGTCCATCAAGCACCATCCTTGGAGGAAACTGGTATAGTTTGCTTTTTCATGTTTATTGAAATTCCACTTGCATGCAGCCTCCTTGCGCCTAGTAAATCCTATAATTCCTGCCTGACTTATTGTATAGGCTTTCTCTAAAGCTTGGTCCATGGGAACCCCGCTTCCTTGCCTGTTCGTATGCTTGACAATGAAGCCCCCAATCTTAAAGGTTTCATATGTTTTTACTGGTCAACAGAGACAATCTTCGAAGTAAACTGGAAGCCAACGCTTGTAATCTCTATCAAATGCAAAACATAGAGGCATAGCTCTCTGAACAGCAGATAGGCATAATTCACAGTTTCCTTTCCGGAAGGATCTTGTAAAACTGGTGCTATTTCATCGATAAATTTATTCCAATAGACAAATGATTTACTTCTGATGCCACCCTGATCTTTGAACTCATCAATTTCGTCCATAAATCTAGCTGATTCCTTCTTGCACTCTTCCCATTTTTGAAGTAAATTTTGCGCATTATCAAACAACTGCCGTTCGTTTACAACCGTGAAAAAGTTTTCAAATTTAGAAGCACTGATAACAGATAGCTTCTGATATCAATGCAACGCCTCGTTTACCGCATATGTAATTACCTCCATCTAAGGCTGATTTCACAACGTGAGTTCCAAACATTTTATTCTCTACTAGGAAAGTCCATTTCAATCTTCTCAAGATATTTTCCACAACATGCTATGATCACCTTTTCCATATGAAACCCACCTAATTTTATGAAGATGTTTTCAAATATTGCCGAATAAAGAAACTGCAATTCTTTTGCAATCCGGTAGAATCCTTCATCTGACCACAATGGGCCACGTCGGAGTTCTTTCTGTCCCAACAAATCCTGGAAGTTGATCATGACAGTGTAGATGGTGTCACGCTCTGTTGCTGGATAAAGCACAATAGGTGTAAGGGTAATACTTGTGATGTGCTGCATAATTTGAGTGAGTAAACTATTTGTAGCAGTAAATGATGGAATGTCTTCATTGTTATTAGCTTTTTGCAAGTATCTAGACAGCACCCAAAGTTTATATTGCTCATTTCACATGGTAGTAGGTAATTATTCTTTATGAGTATATATCTCAGAGAACGAAAATTGGCTGGAATATCCGCTCTTCCTGAGAAAGTTTCATGCCGTACCAGTTTTAGATTGATTTACGTTTTTCTGTTGCCTTTATCTGCGTATGTCTAATTTCAGTTTTTATGTAGCGGGAATAACAAGTATTGACGTGTTATTGAACATTTAAAAAACCACTCTGTTCCAGATCATGCCAAAACTCATCACTCAGAAACTTTGAATCACTTTACTTCTTCCGTCTGGAGTGCTGGTTAATTCTACCGTCCTTCAATTTTTGAGATACCAAACACAAATTAATGTTGCGCTTTCCTGAAAATTTGAAGCAAAGAAACATCAGCTGATGGACCAGGTGAACGAAAAGACATGCTTCCTCGTAGAGCGGCTCAGTTCAGTTCCTTGATATCAACCGAGAATAGGAAAGTATTGTTTTCTTAATTAAATCAATCTAAATTAATAAAACAAGTAATTAGCAGAGACAACAACGATTTGAAAGTAAAAAGCGATTATTAATTTATAATTAGATGTGCAAGTCACACATCACCGGACTAATATTAAATACACGTAAATCTCTCATTTGTGTTCGATTAAGATTGAGCACAACAGATATTGTTCCTGCAATGAGCGAACTTATAGCAAGAACACATGAATTCACTTAACAACCAAACAATTCACTCTGGCTAAGTGTGAAGTAAAATGGGTTGTAACTCTTTTCATAAAAATTTTGACCTCTCTTTTTTATAAGAATCTTGATCAGCATAAAATTTTACATGAACATATTCCGTTAATTTTTTTTTTAATGGCCACACTCATTAATCCAAAATGGCGGACAACTGACCATAAGCTAGCGAAGAGCAGTAACTTTTTTACGACCCGTATACAATCTATCAGATTAGAAGTCAAATTCTCTACTCCTTATAGTGTATGGTCAACTCCTGGAGTAATATAAAAAGTCTGCCTTCAAAAATTGGTTGTCGTTATGCCATTATGTTCCACTCCGAGACGCCAAAAAATTCACCATCTATATGTAAGGCCATGACTAACAATTGTGTATTCTTTACTTTGTTCAAAATTGACCAAATCGTGAAGAAACGGAAAATCTTCACCAAAATTATCCATTCAGGCGTATTTTTTGACGAAAAGCTGTGCGATTAAAACAGACGAATATTTACTAAGATCTAAGGAATGGAGGAGTGAAACTCATTAATTATTTCTCAGTTATGTCAAACCTCACGAGGTGATTTCAGTTACTGTGTCTATAGGTGGGTTAAAAGTATTATGGGTAGAGCTGGTGTAGATACAGATTTTTTTTGAAGTCCACTCTACACACCATCCGCTTCTTCTAGGGTTTATTAGTCAGGGTTATCTTTAAGTGACATCCTAATAAAAGGAAACTGCTAGAATATTTGAGACATTTTACAACAGAGAGATTGCAAAAAATATGGGGGAAAACTACCAAAATTCAGTGCTAGAATGTTTTTATACCATAGCTTTGAGCAATCAGTATTAGATCAGTGAGATTTTATGAAATAAAATTCACGAATTAAGCTAGAGAGCGAAACGCCCGAAGTGTAACTCGGATTTTATGGTTAAAATCGAACGAAAGATCTAATACTCCCCCCAGCACACTGTCCCAAAAAATACATTATTATTACATTTATTGTAACGATTTATGTTATCTCTTTCGTTTTTAGCTTTCAGTTCAAGATATTAATTAACTGATGGTTATTGAAATGTGATAAAAACAAAGTTTTACCAAAAAAATTTACGATGTTTATTTATTATCTCTACTCTCGAGTCCGCAATAATAGGGGTGGCTGGAATAATGGGGGTGGGTGGAAAATTTCCTAATGAAAAATAATAGGGGTGGGTGGAATAAGAAAGGTGGGTGGATTTTTTGCTCAAAATAAATAAACGGGGTGGGTGGAATTTTTTCTCAGGTAAACGTTTATTAAAAACAAACTCAACAAGAAGTTTAAAAAAAGAATAATCAACAAAAAAACACGTTTTCTGAAGTTTATACTTTGCTTTCAATACGCTTCTTTACACTTCTCCGAGCTTGATCATAAACACTCTGAAATTTACGCAGGTGGCCGAGGAAAATCTCGCTGGTATCCATCTCAATTACTTTAGCCATGGAATCAAGGAGCATAGCATCTTAATATCAGGGTCATTATACAAGTTACGCAAAGGAACAATGCCTGACCCAGCGGTTTCAATCTCCGATTCATCAGGCTGAACGGCCGTAGCTGCATCGTGAAGATATTCATCGGAACCGCCCAAGTCACTCTCTGATAAATTTCCATCGGCCCCCTCTTCGACGTCTATTTGACTGTTGAACAGGTTGTCAAACAAGTTCTGATAATCATCTTCTTGAGCATCATCAGGGCAAATAAAATCAAGCATTTCATAACCATCTTGGTTTTTACGTTTGATTCCTTTTGGAGGAATTAACTTTCTCACACCAGCCAGAATGGACGTAAGAGTTTCCGATTCAGTGAGTGCATTTCGGAAGGATACCATACTTTCGCCGATCAATCTAAACAGTCTGTCGGAAACAAGATAATCCTCGGATCCATCCAAACTATTTGACACAAAAAATGTTTTGAAAGCGCGGACATGATCTACATTTAGTTTACCCCAGGCTGTAGCAATCATCCTCATCATATCGTCCCTTGATGGTGACGGAATTTTGGCCTTATCTTTCTGCAACATTGAAAGCATTAATTCTGCTTCAAGATCTCGGTACTCGCGCTTCAGTGGGCGATGCACACGAGTGTCGTTTTCCTGTATGTAACCGGTTATGCCACCTCCAATTAGTATAAGAACATAACCACGTTCCCAAAGTAACTTTCTCACCTCTGGCATAAGATGAACCGCATAATCATCTAGCACATAAATTGCAAAGTCCTTGCACGTGAATGGATTATATCTATTTGGAAGGTCCATTATAGTTTGTTTTAATTGATCAATTCGATAGGAGCTACTATCAGACCACTGGAATTTAATACCAGGTGGCGGGTTTAAATTGGTCCGCGTACCTTTGCCTTTGAAAACAAATTCTGGTTTTAAATCAATGGAAGAATCTGATGAATTTTGTGTAAAAACAGTGGCTCTCTCTCGTGAAAGCATATAGTTTTCTTTAACATACGTTTCCAACCCTTTGAAATCCAATGTTTTCTGGGATGCGTTTTCGTTTCGATGGAGTGGCATTTGATTCCCGTTAATGACGGGGGGATCAATCCCATACTTTTTAATAAAAAAGTCCCGGACCGTCCAGACGTTCTGAAGATAGTCCTGTAACCGTGTAACTAAGTCTTCTCTCTTTATAGAATAACGTATATTCGGTTTCCTCAACGATACACCATATTCATTTTCCCAGTCCTTGATCCACTGATTCCCAAATTTGAGTTGGTTTTCTGGTTCAGCTGGATTTTGAACCAACCATTCGGCGTATAACTGCTTCGCTTTCAACTTGAAAAGGCGCTTTGGCAAGCGGCCTTTTAGCGCTTCTCGTACATTAACAAACCAAGAAAATAATGCGACACGAATTTCAGGAGCTTTGCATTTTCTGCCACCGCCAGAAGCACGTGCTTTCTTTGCAGGACGTGATGCGGGGTCTCTCAGTTCAGCTATAACTTGAGATGCACGTGTTGCTACTTTGATTTCTCGTCGAAAATCTGGATTGTCATTTGAGACATTTTTCATGTCAGCGTAGAACTCCCGTACTGCCTTTGAATAAAAACCCCATTTAGTGTTATAGCAACATGTCTTTTTCGTTTGTAATCGTATTTTGTTTACCCACGATTTTTTTCTACCTCTTCATCATACAGCCTCTTGTATTTTTCTACTGTCTTCGCCAACTCCAACTTATCATTATTCTTATAAATATCGTTTGCTCCTCGTTTGAAATTCGTTTTCTTAAATGATAAGACGAAGTCTGTGATCGAACATTCAAATCAAAGACAATTTTAAGAATCAAATCAAATATTCGAATGATCGAAGTGAAGCCACTGCAGTGTTTAAATGGACGTTCCTATTATTTTGCGAAAACCCAATATGATTTATCATATGGTAAACTTGTTTTCATTAACATTTGCTTGCAACATTACAGAATGGTTTTTCTGAGAAAAGCATCCCTACTAAAAGGAGTGCATGGAAAATGTTTCAAATTTAAATAAAAGGGGTGGCTGGAATAAACATGTCTTGCGTGGAATTTTTCTCCAAAATTAATAAGCGTCCCGGCCCGATTATTCCGGACTCGAGAGTACTCGTACACCGACAATTTATCGAAAACTCTACAAGCTGAAAGAATGCCAGCATGCACCAGTAAACGAACTGCCGAATTAGTGGTATCTGTTCTAGAGGGCATGCGAACGGAGGATTCATTCAAGAACCTTTACCAGTTTATCACAAGTAAAGTCAGTAGCCTTGAATTTATTGAGCAATCTGGACTTCCTAGGAAGAGAAAGGCACCCAACTACAGGATCCTGCAGTATGTCGAAGGGTATCAAAGTAGGGCACAAGCACACCATCCACTCACAGCTGAAGATCGTTACCGTGAGATTTATTTCGATGCCTTGGATAACTTAATTTCTTCAATCAGCGAAAGGCTCATCCAGTCAAGCTTTGAAGCTTACAAAAATATGGAGTCATTGCTAACAAAAACAATTGATTCAAAAAATACATCTAATGAAACGTCATATCTTCAATCCAAGTATGCAGAAGATATAAATATCAATCAATTCACTACCGTAGAAGCTGACATACTTCGCAAAATGTTTAAGGAATCTAAACCTGACTACTTCGGAGAAATACTTCGCGAAGTAGAAATTCTTTCTAAGGGTCAATTATCGCTTATTCCGAATGTTGTCAAAATCCTCCAATTGGTCCTTGTGAATCCTGCAACACCGGAAAGGCCCTTTTCACTGGCTAGAAGAATTAAAACATGGCTACGCACAAACACCATGGCTGCTCGTTTTAACGAACTGTCTATTTTACACGCTCATAAATCCGTTACAGATTCGATTGATTTAATCGAGGTCGCAAATGAATTTACATCAAAATGTTCTACCAGAAAACGTACCTTTGGAAAATTTCAGTAAAACGTACTTTCATATATTCACATTAGTGTTTATTACAGTGTTTATATCTTTATACCCGGTCTAGTTATCATTCAAAGTTGAAAAGACATTTGGTAATATCAAACATACAGTGTTTTATTTTTAAATCTTTACCTACGAATTTCAAAAAACGTTGCGTTTTCCAGCGATCTAAAGCTTTTTAAAATCAAAAATTTTCATGACCCCTTGGCCCCAAGCATGGTGGGGTCTGCGAGTGTCACTAAAATATGTTTTATTTAGGGTATATGTTTTTCAAGCCCCCTCACTTTCCGACACGTGTCGCCGTCTTTGCTCCATAGTCGCACAAATTTACAAATGTAGTTCATGTATGTTACAAGCGCTGAGTAAAAGTACTGCAAACCTAGAAGGTATTTTTTGAAGCTAAAATTAAACAGAGGGATCCTTGCAATATTCTCAAGAGACCGAAACAAACTTGCAAGAAATACACGAATAAGAGTAATATGTTTTAAAAAAAAATCCACATTTATTCCGATGATCAGAATTTGTAATGGTGAAACCTATACTGTTTGCAAGTACAGGAACGTTTTTCAAGTTGGGGTCTCATCGGTTTTTGGCACCTAATATGGTATGCTTTAACCATGCAATGATTAAAAAATTTTAGGAAAAATGCAAACAACCTATTTTTGGCGCTAACAAACCCCACTATATTCTCTACTGTTCAAATATTATTGATAAAGAAATAGGGAGGTGAGACTAAACATGAAAAAATAGGCACAAGTTTTGGCATAAATTTGGCTTCAAATATCGGCTCCATTTTTCTGCGGAGTCAGCAAAAAAAATTTCCTCACTACAGAGAATTTTTCACGTTACTGTCAAATGAGCTCCAGCTGCAAAGCTCGCGTGGATAAAAAGGGGCAAATCTACATAAACAGTTGAAAGCCAATTTATTAGTAAATAATATTAATGTATCATTAACAGAATATTTCAGAATAATACACAAAGATTACACAACAGCTAGCTTTCATATCTCTGACTTACTAATTTCCCCAATGTCCTTCAAAAATCGCACTATTCTCGACATCTGTAACAGTTTCTTTAAAGCTTAAATTGATCAGTGAGATTCGCACTTAATATGTTGACGAGGAAAAGTTTTGATTTACTTTGATCAACACTCTTGAACAAAAATGTCGAATTTCCCTTGAGTTAAGCTATTTGTTAAAACAATGCCTACACAAATTTTAACAGATGGTTTTTTGTTTTTCGTCGTCTGTGGAATAACAAGTGAAACGTGGCATCGAACATACAACATTTCATTAAGCTACAATCAATGATATTGATTGAAATTTCATTAAAATGATCTTCTCGGTCTGAAAAAACGACAAAATAATTGTTTCCTACTTTTTGTAAAATATATATTTTCTAATCTATTTTTTGGAATCGAAAGATCTTGCGCCTTCTTTCCGTTGTTATTTCCGGAAGCGCTTTGATATTCGCCTTTCCTCAGAATTATCATTATCTTATTCTGCTCTAGAAAAATTTCTCTGGTATTTCAGTTTAGGATCAAAGAATCCCGACGGAACCAGATTGGGCAGTTTCTAACTTGTTAAAAAAAGTCATTGGTATATTTATTTACCTATGAAGTTTTGTAAATGTTTATAATTGTTAGAATTGACACATAAAATCTAACATAAAATCTCTGTTAAAATATAATAGAGAGAAACCGATATATGACAACAACAACAATCTTTGTTTGCTATAATATATTGCAAGATTTATTTTGAGAAGATGAATGATGAAGAAGAATGTGACCACCGAATGACAAACATGCTCTAAATATAAAATAATTAACATATAAAATCTAAGTACGTCCACAATGGTCAGTAATTTTTAAAACTAAGATTCGATGAACATTAGGTACGTCGAATATATTTGGACGAAATATAGCACGTTCAAAATTTCCGCATTATGAAACCAAATTATAAATAATCTTCGGATCATTTTTAGAGCTTCTTAGAATTTTAAAAATTTGTTTCTTCAACAAGACTATGAATAACTTGTATTATTTACAGACCATATTTTTTAAAGAACCTACTACAAAATTATTTATTAGTGTTCTAAGGCTTTCATATGAATTGTTAAAAATTAGTGGATTAAATAGTCACAGCATTTACAACTCATAATGGCCATTTATTTACATTTTCTCCTCTCAGTAGACGACATATATATCAAGCTTGATTAGTTAAACGAGTTGACTGTTTAAAGGGTGTCGCAACGCTAGCTCAAATTGGTCGGGTTGTTTGGTTGAGCGAATTTTGTAGGCGCAAATGGGCGTTCTAAGTACTCCAAAACCCGCCACGTAGGCCCATCAGGAAAGATTGTCTCGGTAATTTGTTGGTTCCCCACGTTAAATATAATATTCCCATTCTCAAACCCTTACATGAGTTTTCATGCGCTATTTTCTTGTAAAGAATAAAAGGAACTAATATATATAAATATCTATTAATATATAATCAATATTATATAAATATCTTCTTAAAATTTGACAGCCAGCAGCATGACGACAGCTATTTTATTTTCATCATTTTAGTGCATTAAATAATCTTTCAAATACGCCCAAAAGAGAAGGAGTACTTTTATTGTGTAAATGGGGGCATCCTTTTACTTTATTGGCATTATAATATTCTAACAATCAAAAGGTAAATGATGATGTTTAAAATTTATAAGCTTTCAGATTTATTGTTTTAAATAAGCTTATAAAAAGACGATATTTAAATCAGATAAACATATTTTATCCATTTTTCGGGATTCATACACGCCCCACTCCTCCCCACCCACTCAATCAGCATATCAACAGGCCAAAGAGCATTAAGTTTTAGAAAGTAATTTTTCTCATTGGGCAAAATGCTCGCAACAGGCGACAAATGAAGGATATCATAATCACAACAAAATTTGTGGAGATAAACACAAAAATTTGCAGACAAAATTTAACCCTCAATTAAGCGTAAGTTTTGTCGAGTTATTTAAAATGAACGTTATGCAAAAATTACCTATGCTGAATAAATAATAAGAAATACTGTTTTAAAAGCATCATAAAAACTCTGGCGGAATCACGGAACGTAATTTCCCAAAGATTATATAAAACTAAATTTCCAGTAAAAAAAAATTAGCCACATATAATGACATACCTATCGTGATTTTGAAGTGTACCGGCTTGAGAGCTAAAATTAAAACATCCAGACTCAATAAATTAAAATATGATTTTGTTGAAATCGTTGTTTCTAAATTATTTCTACATACGATAGAGATATTTGAGCCTAATACCAGAAAAAAAACACATTAAAACGCCTTCTAAGGCCCTTTAACTGACTTAAAACTCCAAAAAAGATTATATGAAAAGAATATACTGTATTAAATTATTAGAGTTTTCATGTAAATTCCTTTTTGATGAAAAAGGTATCTCTAGTTGGGTCTAGTACCAAAAAATGAATTTTTAATGGGAAATCCAATCAAAATACGCTCTCTATGGTCTTATGACGTCACGAAAAATTCAAGTGTCAAAAAAAAAAAATCTCAAAAAATTTAATATACAATTAGCATATTTTAAAATATACCAAAAAATGAATTTTTAATGGGAAATCCAATCAAAATACGCTTTCTATGGTCTTATGACGTCACGAAAAATTCAAGTGTCAAAAAAAAAAAATCTCAAAAAATTTAATATAAAATTAGCATATTTTAAAATATAAGGACTCTTTACTTTCCACCCTTTCAAACTAAGGAAAAATTTCAGCAAATACTTACTGAAGGAAAATGTTACTGATGTATGGACTAACAAAAAACAAACGAAGGCAAATATATAGGAGCCAGCTTCACTAGGAGTAAAAATAAAAAATCGTTTTTAGATGTCAAATGATCTCATCGGCCATAACTAGTTTGAATAAAAATTATGGGCCATAGTTTATAAATTTACATCCACCAAAACTAGATTTTTTTTTACTAGAGACAAAAGAGGTCAAATAATGTCACATATTTTTAATTAACTTCATAAATATTTTAAAACATAAATCATTTTCATTTTTGATATGTTTTAATATGCCATATCAAAAAATCAATCTATATCAGTGTAATCCAACCCACCTTAAATAAAAATGAAACTCGCATAATTAACTCTTCCTCATGTTTAATATGTTAACTAGGCTAAACAGTGGAAAATTGAACCTAAGGAAATACAAGTTTCATTTGATGTTATCACCCTCTACCCACCTATTCCTATCAAAATAACGATCCCGGTAATAATTTATATATTAAATAAAGATATAATCGATTTAAAAGCAAGGACGCAATTAACATTAGCTGATATTCACCAGCTGAATTATTTAAGCCATTAGTATTTCTTTTAATAATGAAACCATATATATAAAAAATGCTGGACCTATAAGATATTATAATGTTCACTTTTCAACCTCATTTTGACTTTGCATATTTTGGCTGGTATCTAGGCCTTAACAAATAGCTTAAAGATAGTTTAAAAAGAGCACAAAAACAAGTCCATATGATTTTTCTTTAATGTTCTTATGTGGAGAACCATGTCCACATAAGAACTGAACAATATAGAGCAAGAAACTGGTTGGCTGTTGATATGAGGGTGCGTTGCTGCACATCCATTTATATTTTGCATTAAACCCAATTTGAAAGTGTCTGAAATTTTCAGAAAATAGAAGAATACCTTCGCGAAAAAATCATTTAAGGCTGCATGCTCACTTTAGAGTATCAACCGCAGAAAAAATAGTTTGACATCAAAAGGTCCTTTTATATCGAACAATATTCCTAATGAAATTAAAAAAGTAACAAACTACAATCAATTGCATAAATTGCATAGAGTTAAGGAAAAATTTCTCGACTCCCTAGCTATAATACGAAAACCAAATATTTATAGACTATAATATTTATAGCCTCTTTTTCACTTGATGCTAAATTCATATTCTAGCAGATCTACAAATCTGCTATAGTTTAACATATTCAATTTATAACTTGGTAAACATCATTCTAAGATTCCACAGACCGGCTATTAACAAAAATTTAATGATAGACCCATTGCAAGAAGCACACATAGAAGTGCATTACTATGTATCGCGCAAATTAAGTCCAAGAACACGTAAAAAATTTTAACATCATACAAAATTTCAGAAAAAAAAATTGTGCTTTGGGGTCTGAGAGCTTTGCCTAAAATATTTTCATAACGCTAACCGGTTCCCTGGTATTACTATTCCAAAAGATGGCCGTAATTTTTTATTACAAAAATTAGGCTATATGAAATATATTTAGAGATGTAGGAGCCCAACTGAAAATTTGGCAATAATTAACTTGGCTAGAAGGTGTCTATAGCTCATTAAAAATATTTTGTACTGCTTAAGAAAAAACCGGAAAAGTATATATTTTTTAAAATTAGTGTCAAAATTTTAGCACAGAAAAAGTTTTTCAATAAGCATAAACAAAATAAAAGTGAGAACTGCTCGGCGTATATCCATAACTTGCATATATTTCAACCTTAATATTTTAATTTAGAAAAAAAAAAGAACTCCAACATAATTTTTTAAAAAAATTGTTTATCAACGGAAAATTCTCAGCATTATATTTTATACTAGAAATACCTCTTCTCAAAAAATTTTGACGAAAAAATCTATTTTTCCCTGGGAAACTTGTAACACAATGTTTTCCTCATCTATATAGATTAAACAACATATTTAAATCATAGAATTGCTTTTAGTAGGTTTTTAAATTGGATATGTTGGAGCAATTGGACCCAAGCTGTCCTAAAAAATTTCAACAGAATTTGATTATAATCTCTTGAGAATATCCCTAAACTGTCAATTTTTCAGGACCCGAAAAGATCAAAAGAAGACTTGATAATCTGCTAACATAATGCAAAATAAATTAAAAGCGTAATGAATGACACCATTTCTATTCATGAAAACCCAGCTTTGTCCAAAAAGGACCAACATGTCATTTTATAGAATTCCTCTTGTCATAAAATGCCAGAATTATAAAAATATAATAGATTTTAACCTTTATTTTTCAAAAAAAAAAAAAAAATTATTTCATGCAAAACTCCTGTTTTCTGTTCAAAATGTCATTAAATTGTTTGAGAAGTTTAACCGAAAAATGAATAAAAGAGTGCAATTATAGCGGGTAAAAATTATAAGGTTTTAAAACTCATAAATAAAGATCCAGCCATAAGACATTTTTTTTTTAATTATTATTATTTCGACTCCAATCAACAGAAAGATATAAACAAACACTACAGCTTTATCCCTTTCTGTGAATTTATATTCTGATTCACCTTTTCTTGTCTTTTAAATTCACTTTTAAATGCAAGTTTATTATTTTTCTTCTCCTCCCTTCTATTTCTCCTTTGATTCTTAACTTCCAGTTTTCGAAGCTTTCTATCTTCACGAGATTCATTTTTAATTCGGACATTATTCAAAATTATCATTTCATCTTGACTTATTTTGTCATCTTTTACTTTACCTTTATCATTAAACACACCTATAGGAATACCAGTAATTTTATGAACTTTGATTTTATTATTATCCTCCGATATTATTTTTGGATGATTATAAATGTTCGAATATGTGCTGATTATAGAGTCGCAGTCCCATTTGTCACATTTTTCTTCTTTCCTAAATTGAGAAAATAATTCATCGTCAGGTACTTCTGCTTCATCCTCATCGCAAGAATAATCACATTCTTCTTCATCACTCATGTTTATTTCTGATAAATCATGTTTTCTATTAGTATCAATAAATTCATCAACAACTTTCTTCAGCATTTCATTATTTGTACCAACAGTACCAGTTATTTCTTCCTTTTCAATACACCCCATTTCATCTTCATCGTATTGCTCCATAATCTTTTCAAAATGATCATCTAAAGTTTTTAAACCCTTAGTTCGACGGATAACTGATGATGTCATTGAATAATTAGTAAATCGTGATTTTGTTTCTTCATTTTCATCATTGTCATCAAAGTCAGACAAATTATTATCAGAATATAAATCGTCCGATCCAATATCACTTCCACCTTCCACGTCATCCGATCCAATATCTGATCTTGAAGCTGTCTCACATTCATCTTCTGCAGTCTCAATATTTGCTTTCATTATAAAATCATCTTCAAGAAAATTTTCTGGATCATCAAAATCAACATCGTCATCAAGTGCTGCAACAATATCAGGATCCCAATCAGGTTGAGGACCACGAGGAAGTACACCTTTACTTAACATCCCTTCCTCATCCTCATATAAAGATGGAAATGCTTGTTCTGGCAAAATTATATTACCAAATGAAATTTTATCATCTTTATGGTTTTCATGGATTTGTTCTAAGCAGGAATCGGTAACAAATTCACCATCCTTTCTCGAACGCAAATGCTGCAAGTAGTCGTAATCATCATCAAAATAAACTCCAAACTTAATTCGCTCATCATCAGGGTCTGCTGATGGATTGGGAATGAGAACATGTTGTCCGCTTTCTGCGTCTGCTTGAAGCGGATCGTGCTGACTTCTATGCACCACAGTGAACTGTTTAGCTTTCTTTTTGTCAATAAATTGCTTCTTTTTTCCCATTTCCTTTTTATTAACCTAAAGGAAATCAAGTCAACTATCAACTTTTTGAAATATTAACATAAATTAATTTTTTGATTTTGATCTCAATCGGTGTAAATTACGTAAGAAAAAAACCTCCAAAGAGCTGATTCACAAAAATTAAACCTGAAAAAAATGGTTAAATTTCTAGCTCGCAAAAAAACTCTAAAAATGTCATTAATTTGCAAAACGTGATATATAAATTTAAACATTTAAAGACATTTTTTTACTTTTAATTTTTATCAATCACACAATCAAGAAAAAATTTGCAGTCTTTTCTTACAGGATTTAAAACATCAATATTACTAACCATCCCAATATAACTATTTTTTGCTCTATTTAATTAAATCTATTTTCAAAAAATAATAAGGCGAAAACCTTATAACCTTAATAAAAATATTTCCAGTCTTTGGTATCTTATGAACCACTTATTTTCAATTCTTTAAAAAAAAATTATTAGCAAACCTTGATTACCTTGTTATACATTAGGTCATTTTAATGGTCGCCTGGAAGAGCGGATAAAGCATTGTTCTCTGTATTAGAGATTCCACCTCGGAACCAATATTTTCTTTACCGTAAGCTCAAATAGGAGCCTTAAGTACACCAGAACCAACCTCATGAGCCCTTCTGTAATAAATTAGTCTGAAAAACTATTTGTTGGCACCATGTTAAAAATGCATATACGTTGAATTTTTATATATAAATATATATTTCCATTATTTGAAGGGATTCCGAGGTACTTCAATTTATTTAAAGTTTGTTTGAATAATGAAGAATGATTTTTGTTTCATCAAAACAGCACAAATGGTTAAACAAGCCTATTGTTGACATCACAGTTACGTATGGCACATTTTATCTATTATATATACTATGGGCACTTATGCCAAAATTTTCTTTTAAAATTTTTTCAAATTCTTTTTTTTTTGTTTTGAAAATAAATATCAGAAAATTTAATGCATTAAATATGCAGAGATTATTATTAGAATATGTTATGTATTTCATAAGTACTTAAATTTTCAAGGCAACAAATTTCACCACAGAACATGGCAACTATCAGGTTGAAGTTTGGTTGAGACAGTTCACCCAGATATGTTATGTCAGATGGTCATTACAGTAGCGTAAAAAAGAAAACTATCTTTAAAAACTTGTTAAGCCTTGCTCTTACAATAAACAAAGATTTTATTTAAAGAGCTTGACTCAAAGGCAGATGTTAATAGCAATTTTGTGTTATTAATATTTGATAAGACTTTGAAACACCTGACATGTTTGACTTATAATTAAATTATCCAGGGGTTATATGGGATTAATGAGCCCCCTAAATGGATAAAAACCATAATAGAATTCAAGTATTATAAAAAATAGGTCTGGGGTATAGATTGACGCAAATTCAAAATAAATCTGTTGGGCTAGGTTATAAAAAAATTATATAAACATCGGATATCTATACAAAGATGATTATAAATGCACCATTTCATCCATGTGCGTAACGTTCTGACCAAAGTATTCAGGGGTAAAAAATATCATCGAAAACTCTTTTCCCACCAAGTATGGACATTAAATGAGATGGAACATCCAACTCCTACTACGATTCCTAGTAGAAATTATCATTATCCGAATTCTTGGATATCCACTCCACATGAAAATTATACTAAAAATCAAATATCTGTATTATCTAAAAGTCAGATATCTGCTGTTCTTCAATACCGGAAGATACAGTAGCAAATATAAATAATGACCTAATTTGATTAAATAAATTCACTCCTTTTCTCTTAAAATTATATGTGATGTATATGTGATGTTTAGTTAAATGGATATATATATTATATATATTATCA